>JAJEJO010000698.1:257078-285017 GCA_020662805.1 Glaucomys volans | reverse complement strand
TTAAACTAATTCCAGTTTTGATCTTTACATCTCTCAACCAAAAATGCAAATGAAAATTGATTTACTATCTTAGGGCCAACGTTTGCATCCTGTTCAGCTCAGGAGGGAAATGAAATAGAAATGGTTTGGTTCAGAGAGATGGAAAACTAACTTTAAAAAAAAACTAACCCCTCAAAACAAAGCTGATTAACTTTAAAAAGAAATTATCTAATGTTTTAATTTCTAAAGTTTAAAAAAATTAGAAATTATTTCTATCATTAATATGATTTCTATTGGTAATTATTTCTATTGTTATTAATTGTGAATTATCTCTAATATTAATTTTTCAAGTGCCAGCAGGAGTGTGGGGGAAAGGTAAAACAGAATCTTCAAATCCTAGACCAAGTCTCGCTCAGCTATGACTTCTGTGGTTTTTTTAAATAACCATTCGAACAACATCCAGATATGTATGTCACACAGACGGTTTCACAGGCCTATTTTTGCCTCAGTTTTTCCTTCTTTTCATAGAGTGTTATCTCTGGGGAATTTGCCGTCTACAGTCCTCTCTCATCACCTGGGTTCCCCTTGTGCAGACGATTCTGGAACACTGTATATTTATAATTGGCCTCAAGGGAGCTGGCAAGTCTCAAACACAGAAACCCGAGCAGGATGCCATCAAAGAGTTTGCTTTTTATATCATTTATTTTGGCCTCTTGGCAGAAGAAGAAAGAGAGCTAGTGATCAGTCACTAAGATTAGAGAGGCTGGGATTGTGGTAACCATTTAAAAAAAAAAAAATACTGACTCGATTTTCAGAGTCACCCATCTAGGCTTCTTCCAGAGCCATATAAATATGATTAAATTTGCATTCCAGCAGCATGTGCTGCATGTCACATGGGGACATGATGACCTTCTGCCTCTGTTCATAGGCTGTGCTTCTGATGGATGCCGAGAAGCGGATCCGGTTACTGCAGTTTGTCACAGGGACATCCCGAGTCCCCATGAATGGATTTGCCGAACTTTATGGTAAGCAGCATGCACAGATCCAGTTCTCCTGTGGAGTTCTAGCCAGGCGTCTCCTGTGGCCCGAGAATGTTCTGCCTCACCCCACCCTGGGCCTCTTCCCTGGGACAGGAAACCCCGCCAGGCCAGCATGCCTGCGTGGATTCATAGGGTACCACATAGACAGGTGCTTCTGCTTTGGGAAAGGGACAGTTTGCCAAGAGAACCATAGTTTTTGTCTTTTCCTTTTTTCGTTTTTGTTTTTTTCTGGTTTAGTTTTTGGTATATCTTTTAAAAACAAGGTTTTCCATAACCACCTATGTGGTTCCAGAGTCACCATGTGATCCTCTCAAGGACTCCTCGAGTCTCCAGGGGGCAAAATTCCTCATTGTAGAGAAACCACTCTTCCTCCTGCATGTTGAAGCTCACATTCATTCATTTCCCCAAAAGCAGCTATAGGTAGATCTCCTGCCAGGTAGATCTCCTGGTGGGGCTGCAGCCCTGCCCTTGCACCTGGGGCCGTTCCATCCTGCAGGTGCGGCAGAGTCTGTGCCATGAGTTTGTGCACCCCTCCTGTCTCCCAGCATTGCATACAGCACCCCTGCAGAAGGTGGTGTCACAGGCCCCAGCAGTGGCCACTGTCCTCTTGTCTTCCCTCTCCTGAGTGTCCCTGCAGCTCTGTCCCACTGTCACAGGCCCCGCTGACTTGTCTCATTTTTTTCCTGTCCAGGTTCCAATGGTCCTCAGCTGTTTACAATAGAGCAATGGGGCAGTCCTGAAAAGCTGCCCAGAGCTCACACATGGTAAGTGACCACACGCTGAGGTGTCAGCCCACAGCGTACTACACGTACTACACGCTCAGCTGCGTGACACCAGCCTAGAGCAGCAGTGCTGCACTTCCCGCCCTTAGAGAGCTCAGGGTGGAATGACCCTGCTGAGGATGAGGTCGTGAACTGCAGCAAATGCTGACGGAACTGGAAGTCACGGTTTGATTTGACCCCATGTGTTTGCACTTAAAGGACCGCCCGAAGCCTCTGCTCTCAGGACCCCCTCCAGACCCCACCTTCCCTGCCTATTCTGGGACGCAGAGATTTCACTTTTCACCCTATGTGTGTGCAGCTACGAGCCGAGCCTCTCAGCAGAGCTGGGATTTTGCTTCCACCTTAAATTGGTCCTTTGGAACTTAGGATAAAATTCCCCATGGAAACCCCAATTTCAAAGGCCTCTGTGAGTGTCCATAGCCCATGATGCTCCAGAATTTACTAATGTGATCACGGCTGGAGGAGTGTTAAGAGGTCTGGGGGGGCCCAGGATGGCAAGGAGTGACACGCTGCACCCTCAGGAGCCCTGTCAGGCTGCAGGTAGGAAGGAGGCCTCTGGTTTCCTGGGAGAGCGCCTCAGCACCCATGCAGGCACAGACTTGGCCCAATGAGTTTGCAAAGCCATGTTCAGCGACCTCTTGCTAATCCACACTCAGTCCCTGTGTTGGGTTTTCTGCTCAGGCTTTTCACTCTTGCTTCCCAGGAAGCAGTGGTGTGGGCCTTCTGGAAGTGGTGGGCAGCCCACCTGCTGCTGTCACAAGCATCAGGGCTTCCAAAGGCGGCACTGACCACACTGGGCTTACGTGAGCCACAGATGCTCACATGGGCACAGGTCTATTACCTTGCCTCTTGCCAAATAAATCTCGCCAGCCTTGTGAAGCATGTCTCCTTGTTTGGGTAAAGTCTCCCTCCGTGTACCCACCAGGAAGCTGCTTCTTCAAAGGGAAGGACCTGATAGAGGCGACGCCTCATGAAAGTGAACTTGTGAAAAATGTTTTCCTTCTCTGTGGAAAAAAGGGTTTTCCCATTCTTACCATTCATAGGACTCTCAGAATGGAATGACTGTGGTCACTACCTGTCAGGCCTTTAAAAGCAAGCTGAGTCTAGCCTAAAATTGGTGACTATCCAGTCGTTGTCCATGGTTTGCTGCCTTTATTCTAGGGGATCATGTTTTGATCATCTGGAGCTTTCATTCTAATCAGGATCAGAGTCCAGGGTGACATTCTGGGTTCTGACAGCCTCGGTTTAGAAGGCAGCCACACAGAGCCAAGCCCCCGGGACTGCGTGCATCCTTGCAGAACTCCCAGACTCGAGCTCCAACAGGGATGAATATTATAATTAGCAAATTACAGGGCAGAGCCATTGTCTGTGGGTCAGGCAGTATTTCCTCTTGACAATATCTTGATGATATTCTGTGATCATCCCCCCCAGAGTGTTAGGACATTTGCTCAGGAATACACAGTCCACAGATTCCCAAATCACAGGATTTGAACTTGGGTCTCCTACAAATAGCCTGCTCCCTTCTACACCAGGTACACAGCTATTGATATGGCCCTCCTGAGTAGCTCTTCAAAGAGATGCAAGTTAGAGAGCCAGTGTCCTGTTCAGCCCCTGCCCCTCTGTGACCCTGTGGACAGGTACCTGACTGTTGAACTTCTCTTCAATTTCAAAGCCACAACTCAGACCTCCGAGTGCTTCTAACCTTGACTGTACAGTGAAACCACAAAGAAGGTGTTAAAAAACACCAATGCCAAGGTCCTGCCCCCAGAGAATAGGACTTGACTGGTGTGGCGTGTGTCCTGGGCACAGGGGCTCTTTTCGACAGAAAAATATTTTCTAAGATTCATTTTTAAAGGTGGACCTTGGAAGGGCAAAGGTTACCTACAGGAAGGAAAGAGCCCAACTGCCTCTTCCCAAAGCTGATTTTCTCATTTGTGTCACAAAAGTAAAGCCAGCAAACGTCTCTTCCTGCTGGCCGCTCGCCACACTGACCGCTGACAAGGGGCTGGCCCCAGGGAGAACCGCTGTACTCTGTCCTGCATGGCTTTCCTCCAGCCAGGCCCTGTTGGTAGGAACAGGAAATTTATGGCCACTTCTTAGCAGTGGTTCCACTGTGACACTCGCCATGGAGATGTTTTATTTCTTCCATGTTCTTTGATAATATAAAATGCACAGATTCAAACTAAAAATCTGCTTTTGTGGAGTAAGCCTGTCGGGTGTCAGGCACTCGTAGGGCTTCAGTTCATTGTTGTGTGAGAGTCACTTCCCAGAGGTTTAAATGACCCAGTAGCAATCACAGACCCACCTGCTCGAACCTGATCTCCTTTGGCTCACAGACCATAGCCTCCAGGGAGCTCAGCCTGCTGAGGACAGTGACTGACTCCTGTCACCCACCTCCCTGTGACAGACAAAGCCAGGTGCCTCAGAAGGAGTAGTAACAGGCACCTCGCACCTTCCAGACGTTGTCCCAGACACCGGATCTGACTGATCCCCATAACTGTCACAATTCAAAAAGTTGGATCATGGTGACCCACTCTTACAGATAAGAAAACTGAGACCCAGATCTCAGCAACGTGATAGACCTCAGATCTTAACACTCCTCTCTTCATCCTCTCTCTCCATTATATCAGTATTTCTCAAACTTGAATCCTATATAGACCTCTTTTTTAAGGAAAATTTTTTCACAAATCCTTGAGAGTGGATCTTCAGACCCTGTGGGAATTACAGGTCCTGGACCATGAGCCTCCCCTGTGAGGACAGAGCCACATTCTGTGAAAGGCATTTTCCAGTGCCTTCTGCAAAGTGGAGTTTTATAATAGGAGAAATGATGTTTTTAGATCAATATTAATAGAAAAACAAAAAACTACTTCTTTTTAGACGTGCCCTTTTAAGGTTGCAGTGTTTCTGAGAAGTGCCGTTTAAGAAGTGCGGTGTTGCTCTCTCTCAGTGTTCACAGGCTGCTGTGAAATCTGAGTTGGGCTCGCTAAACATTTTAGGGTTGATGGGACCCCAGTTTGGAAGTGCATCTGCTTCTGCTGCTCTGATGGTCAGTGGTTAGCTTTTAAAACATGAGAAGAGGCTCTGCTCATACTTGGAGTCACGTCAGCAAGGGGTGGGGGCCATGTTAAGGACAGATGGAGTGGACCCCACAGTGGAGGCAGCCAGTCGTGGGTTAAGGGCTGGGCTTCAGAGCCAACCCCGGGGTGGTTACCTCACCTCCCTGTGCCTCAGTTCCTCCTCCACAAAGCAGGGGAGAAGCATTACCTTCCTTAACAGGGTAAGTGCTGGGGTCAGCGCGGGAGGACAGGCCCAGTACTGAACGAAGGCCGACTCCAGGAATGTCAGTCCTCCTCGCGAGATCGTGAGCAGCTGCAAGTGTATGTGGCCACGTTCAGGACAGATACACATCAGCAGTCCCCCACGGACACCGATTCTGCAGATGTTTAGTAAATATTGAATGAATAGCAACATTGATCACCATAACCTACTGAGTGAACCATGACACTGGTCACACTTGCTACCCACCAGGCCCACCTGACACATGTTCACATCTGACCCTCCCAGCACCCCTGTGAGCAATTTCCCTTTTCACAGATGAGCAGACAGGTCCAAAGAGGTAAGGTGATTTGCCAGAGGTCACACGACTGGCAAGTGGCAGAGCCAGAATTTGAACTCAGTACCATAGACAAGTAGACTTACGCCGCAGAGGCCAGCCACGTGTCGGAAGACTGCATTCTCACCAGAGTGATGTGCAGCCCCCAGCTGAAGCCTCCTGATGTGTGGGGGCTTTTCAGAGGCACAGCTCTTCACTCCAACATCACTGGCTTGTCTGCCTTTGGTTCGCAAGTTTAGCCTGTTACTGGTGTTCTGGAGCCCAAGCAGCCTGGGCTCTGCTTTGAGGTCCGCAGTATTCCTAGGAGTGGGTCCCACAGCATCTTGGCTTGGCCTAGCTTCAGGACACATCTGAGCAGTAGAGGTCACCCTGCCCACCTTGCAGGTTAATGATGAAAGCAAAGGAGTCCATGCAGAGACCAGCAGTTGGCTCAGGCCTAGTGAAGAATGAGTAATAGCATTGAAAATAGACCCAGCCTCACTGCATCTGCCGCCCTGGAGTATATATTCTTACACTCCAGGGGTTTGGAGATCTTGGCATGGATGTGTCGGTTACATCGTGTGTCTCCCTTCCACCAGATTACTTCTAACAGAGGTATCATGGACTATTAGAAGAGTGGTTTTCTCCTTGGTAATCATATAGCTTGTTTGGTGTGGGCAGTTTCATAGCTAGAATTTATTTATTTAGTACAGTTTTGGGGCTAAAGCCTTTTCATTCTCTTGCTCAAACACCAAACGCTGTTAGCCAAATCTAGGAAGTGCTGGTGGGACTAAGGGTAATAAAGGTGGCTTTCTACCTACACTCTTTGTTCTTCTTGCAGCTTTAATCGCCTTGACTTACCTCCATACGAAACCTTTGAAGATTTACGAGAGAAACTTCTCATGGCCGTGGAAAATGCGCAGGGATTTGAAGGGGTGGATTAAGCCTCCTGACTCGGGGCCGTTCGTCAAGCAAGATCCCCTTGCACTTTTGCATTTGCCTAACAGACTTTTGCAGAGCAGGGGGCGGAGACCGCTGCACGTGCTGTCTGAGCCCAGCCTCTGCCCGGGCCCTGCCCAAGTTCAGATGCGGGAACCCAGTCCCAGCTCGAGTTCCCACCTCTTCCACCACAAATCCTCAACTGGTTGATGTGTACACTAATTACATTTCAGGAGGACTTGTTCTATTTATGTTGTGCCTCTGCAGGCAAAGCCCTTAATAAATATTTTGCATACTTTCTAATGACAATGAATGGAATTAATCACTCTACAGGTATAGTATTACAACTCATGTTTACTTTTTAAAATGATTTAGACCGATTTTCAGATTTTATTTCATTACGATTAAAGATGTCTCATGTACTTGGAAAGTGAGCATATTTTTTTTTGTATTTCAATTTCATACCAGGCTTAATGTTAATGACATTTTTATTTTTGAAGTACTTTGACACCCCCACCCTCTACTTTATTAGAACTGGAAGGCTAATTTTTGTCCAAAAGCCTTCTACAGACAAGTACTTTTGAGAGAATTTCAAATATAGCATTAGGCATAATGATAATTTTTCCATACTCAGAATGAAAATAAACTGGATATTACTTTCTTTTGTACAAACTTAGGTAATAGCTACAGACTGAGAGAATTGTAACATAGCATGACATTTGTGTTAACTTGAAAGGAATCACACCATTATTCCTTAGAATTGTGTGTGCTATTACACATCTGAGACAAGGTTGGACTATCATTTCTCATTGGAGAAATACTTAACCCTTCCTTGCTGTACAGCCATCCTTTTATTATATTTTCCCCTTTGCTGTCTGTTGTAGAGACATTTTCAATGAAACTTGGCATTGCTTGATTCGAAACTGCAAAAGCCAGATCCGTCTGTCTCCTCCTGGTGTGTGTTTGCCAGCGGCCGCTAAGTTACAAGTTCCTACTCTCACTGCACCACTTCTGAAGGCACTTTATGTACTACCCGGAGATCATGTTTCATTTTTGTTTTTTAACATAAGCATTAAGTGTGATGATGCTTTCTTCTCCCTGCACACATCTTTCCTGTGCAATGTCTATCAGTTGTGAACCTGGCTGCTGGTGTATAGAAACCCGGATGTAAAGCTGAGCCTACAGACCTGTCCTCTCCAGTTGTTTTGTGATTTCTACTTGACTACAAGGATTTATTTAATATACACTTAATCGAACTGAGTTCTGTTACCTATGACCTGGTTGGTGCATGCCTCAGTCTCGTGTCCCGCCCGAGTCTTGTCTATTGTATGTTAGATGAGCAGAGACTCAGTTTGCTCCACTGAGGTCAAGCTGCTAAACTGGAGGTGGCAGAGGATTGAGGGGTTGTGCACAGTTTTCTTCTTTTCCACTCTTAGTCTCTGTTGCAGAATTCTGTCTCATCTGTTTAGAGATGACATCTGAGACAGCATGGGAGTGCAGTGGTTCTACCATCCCTTTTAATTGTGTCATGGTGTTAGGGGACACTGGAGCTTTGATCTCTTGGCAGGCGTATATAATACAAAATAAAAATTGTGATGTTGAAGTCTCTGTAATATAAGAAGGAGCTTTGGTGTGAGAATTTGTTCGTATTTGTGCAGCTCTGAATGGCATAAGAGACACCCTGGGCCCCTGTGGCTGTGAAGGAGCACGGAGGCGTCAAGTTCTAGATGGTGGATTCCTGTGGAGCTCAGTGCTGGCTCCTGCTCATAGTGGGTTAAAAATAACCTACTAGTGATCAGAAAACTTAGGTGTTAAGTAATTACAAAAAACAATGTTGCTCATTATTTTTGCCTTTTGGTGGGAAAATTTCCCCTACCACCACCATGACAAATGTCTCAGTGGTAAAAATCTCTTTTTTGTTGTCCTCCTAATCCAAACTTAGTCATCTTTAAAAAAAAAAAAAAATCTTGCCAAAGTCTGAGTGGAGCAGTTTTTGAGAATGGTTTTTGAGAATGATCACATAATTATAGGAGGAGAAATCTGAGTCTAGTGTGAAAACTGGGATTCTTCTGTCATTTCATAAACTGTGTTTTCAAAAAATCAAAATATTCACTAAATGCAAACTTGGCCTATTTTGAAAATAGGAAAAGAGAGTAGTTTTATTCTGATCATTTTTAAGCCAGGAACAGAAGAATTATTGAAATATGCTCCTGGGAATATCTGAAAGACAGTAATTGTGAATGGCACTTTAGTTTAGCTACCCCTTAATCATACCCAATTATAATGACTAAATATTGCTGGATTTGGGGTTTGGTTTCTGTTTTTCTAAATGAAAACGTGGTCACTAGCCCTCAGCTATTTGTGACGTTTCTTTGCTAGATCTGCGACCTGCACTTGGCCACTGCAGGCAGCAGTGCAGAAGATGCACTGTAGGAGGGACAGGTTTCTGGGTCATTCTTTGACCTCCCTGCTCTGACAGCTGTCCTGGGGGAAGAAGTTGGTGCTGCCTGTCCTCCTTGTCCCACCAGCCACACGCCCTACCCTTCCCGGTCTCTGTTGCCCATGTGCACCCAGGCCACAGTGATCACCATGACCCCTTTTCTCTAGCTCCCTGCAGAAGCTGGTTATCGGGGCTGTTTTCCATGAGGCTGAGAAGTGAGTGCCAGAGCCCACACTGCGTGTAGAAGGCTCTGAGTGTCGCTTGGCTGCCTGTGGATCCTGGGTGTTACTGCTCCTGCCCCTTGTTGGATGAATTTGGGAAGTCCACCAGCAGGGTAACTTCAGAGAGTGTGCTGCTTCTCTACCCACTGCCTCTGGACAGACAGATGGCCCCTGTCTCTTTGGTAGTGCATTTGGCCTCAGTGCACTTCCTTTGTTTGCCTGAAACGTTTACTGTCCTTTTCTTTTCTGTAGCCAGTCCTTTAACAGATCACCAGGAAGGGACAGACTTAATTTTTGTTTCCAAAGCCCTTTAGGACAGTCCCTAAATCCAGACGGTAAATGAGAGAAAGCCACTTGACATGGTTTATTCCTCTCACGTGAGGACCCAGTGGCACGGTCTCGAGAAATGGTTTGCAAAGTATTTGAACCACTTTTTGCATCTCTCAATGTTGTGTAGACAACGTATACCCCTGATCTTTGACCTTGCCAGATCCCAGTTGACTCTGGGAAGCCAGGGTCACATGCAGCAACTTTCTAATTGTTCTAACAGTGAGTCGTTGTTTATCGTTGACTCTTGTATTTTCCTAATAGTCTTGTATCTCATCTCTGAAATGTCAAGTCTGCAAAGAGAGCTGGGGTTCACCAGCTCTCCAGTCCCTCCCCACTGTCCATTTCCTGTCCTCTCCCCTCCTCACCCAGACTGAGCACCCCCAGTGCTGCCCAGAGAGGAGGGGAAATGCTGTCTGGAGTCATTTTCTGATTTGCCAGTAGGGGTGCTGCTGTGCGGGGTGACTGCCTGCCCTGCTCCCCACTGACCCCCGGAAGATCATACACTACCTCTGTCTCCTTCAGGCACTGGGGTATCTAAGTCATGTCAAAACTGCCAATTTCAGGACCGAGATACGTCCAAAAACAAAAACTTAAAGAATCCAGTTAGTACTTTAGATTTTAAAACTGGGAAGAAAATGTGATATACTTTGGACCACTTTTTTAATTTATATAAGCCTTAATGAACAGTGTATATACACTTGTGTACGCACACTCCACCCCAGAGTGTTTTCAGTGTGTGAGAAAATGCTGTAGCTTTAGTATGTGAGCCTTTGTAATGATTCCTAGGAAAGGGATAGCTTTCTGTTGGTACAGAATTTTCCAGGAAAACCTCTCCTTTGACATCTCTCCTTTATTAAAGATGTTACCCTGAAAGCACTGCATGTTGGAAGTGCATGTCTCTTTGCTGGTTTTGTTTGTAAGGAGTAATGACATCACTAGTGTACTGCATTCTTGACCTGGTACCAGTGCATCGGAAGCCTTTCTCCGGACCATAACCTGCGTCGACAGAAGCCTGTGTTCCTGTGTAAGCCGGTCTGCCCCTCGTACTGGACTGATTTCACCTAGGCTGTCATGGTTTCCTTCATGTTAACTATGTGTGACTTTGTTCTTCCTTACTACTCTGTATGTAACATATATACATATATACGTACATATGCTGTCCAAATATATGTGTATATATTTGTATAGCATTTTTACACCTTTATGAGTAATCTGGTTTCAAAAGGGAGAGCCAAGTCCCTTCTACAGTTTTCACCAAGCTGTGTCCTGAGAATTCTGACCCTCAGAGCCTGAGAGAACCCTAGGAAGAAGATGTTAATTTGTTGTCATTTATTAATTCAGGATCTGTTATCACATGAAACCTGGAAAAAAAAAACAGTGACTTTTAAGGTGAAAAGTGTTTCAAGCATTCCAAATGAATTCTCAATGTTTCATAACTTTTTATTATAAACCCACCTCCTAAAACGAAACCACGTACTATTTGATAAAGTGGTCAAAACCAACTACCTTGATGTTTTTTTAAGACAACTTATGGGTAATGCTCATTTTCACAATCAGAATAGCTTTAAAATACAGTCGAATTTGTTACACACGGGAAAAGTTTTGTTCAAGAACAAGTTCTTTTTGCTTTTCTTTCTTCTTAAGAGAGCTAAAGAGAAATCAAAGCTTGTTTTCCTGACAGCAAAAGAGTAATGTGGCAAAATGAAGTCATTGTAAAGAAGTGATGCGACTTGTCAAATATTAAATAAAGAATTATGGAAGCTGGAGCATTTTCTACAGCAAGTATTATGGGTTGTCTGATTTCAAGTTTCTTCGTAAGTGCGTCATTCTGATTGTATCAGAGGGTTTCAAGGCCTGTAGACCTGCAGATATTCACTTCCTTAATCTCTGCTGAAAGTTGTACACCTTTAGAAATAAAGCCTGCCCAGAACTCAAGCGTAATAATTATGCCTGTCGTAATGAGGCTGCCCGTTTGTTCTCATCCATCTGCCATTTCATCTTCTTTTTAAAACTAGCACATACTAATTTCATATAACAGCATATAAGCCATACATGAAGCCATTCCTGGAAAGGCAGGTTTCCCCTCTCGTTATCCAGGCGACCCTCATTTCGTGAAGCGTTCATAGGACCCAGTGATGAAACCACGGTGAGGCTCAGGAAGTTGTGACAGCCAGACCCATGCCGGTTCCCTGTTACATTTCTCCATATACCATGTCATCCTGCTCAAATAATTGTTTTTAAGGAATTTTTCCTCTTTTTGTTAGTACTGAGCGCCATGTCCTTCAGCCATCCCCTCGGGGGCTGCCCATGGTAACATCCAGGCAGGATGCCCTGGAGCAGGCCCTTGATTTCTTGCCACTCCCCTTTTCCTTTAGCAGAGGATCTTGCTGGGAAAGCCATCCACAGCACCTGAGCTCCTGCCACTCCACCCAGGCTCACACAGACACACGTGTGAGGCGTCTGGGGACAGAGCCACTCTGAACTTCTCTGTTTTAGAGCAAAAGGTAAAGAGTACACTGAATAAATTACCCCGCTGACGCAGTTGCTGGCTGGCAGCTCTTAACCAGCTCTGATACAGGCACTTCAAAAATGTTAAAGCCCCTGGTGAGTGTCAGCAGCGAGCACAGGTGTCCCCAAATTCTACAATTAGCTCTCCCAGGGTTGACTCAAAGGAGCCAGGGTTGAAGGGGCCCTGGGGTGAGAACACAAAAGCCACTTTCTGGTCTGTTTGCTGCTGCTCCTCTGAGAGACCATTTCCGTGGGTTTCCAGAGCACTGGAGCCGGGGATTCGCTTTGTATAGGGCTTGATTAGACAGTGGGGAGAAAATCTAGCCAGAGTTTACTAAAGATGGAGCATAGACTCTATAACTAGGTCACAGGCTGAGGAGGGCAAGAATGGAGATTCCCTGTTGGGGACTTTGTAAGGCTGACCTCCAGCCAGAGTGGGGAAGGTCAGTTTGCCCCAAGCAGACTATCACTTCCTGCCCAGTGCCTTTCAGGGCCCCTTCCACAGCCAGTTACCCATGCTGCTGGCACACCTCCTTCCGCTCCAGATCCCAAGTTGGCCCTGATGACATTCCCATGGGCTGCAAGTCACAGGTAAGGGAAGGTGAAGGGGTGACAGGGTGGGTGGAGAGTTTCACCCTGCCTCCAGCACGGTGGCACTCCCTGTGGTCTACAGGGGACAACCCAGACTTGCCATCTCAATCGTGCTGGTCTGTCCCTTGCAGCTCTGCACTGGCTGCGAGCTCCCTGCTGGATCATGGGACAGAGGGACAGTGTTGGGCAGTGGCAGCAGATGCCCATGTGTGCACCCCAGCTTCCTGTTCACTCACCAAACCCTGATGTGGTGGGATTTTTTTCCTCCTTGAGGACAGATCTGATCTCAAAAGTTAGTTTGGAAGGGTGCCCAGTACCAGCATCAGCACACCACCAAAAGGACCAGACTGTGGCTAAATACCATGAAGAGCCATAGGCAAGAGGTAGATCTGTGGCACGGAGCTGCTGGGCCTCGGGTGACCTGGCAGAAGGGCCCCTGGCCGTGCCCCAGCCAGGCTCCTCTGCCAAATAGTTGATTAAAGCAAATTTGGGCAATTTCTAAGCAATACTCTTCCTTGGCAGTTTTAGATACAGTTAAATTTTCAGAGCTTGACTTTGTCAGAGCAAATGCCAAAGCAAGAAAAGGTTGAAGATTCTCTGGTGCAGCGTCCTGAGCTCACGAACATGAACTGCATTATCACGGAATGTGCGACCCAGAGGGCCTCAGCTTTGCCTTTCCAACACCCTCATTTTCCATCTGCCTTGGGGTTTTTGCCCCTAAACGCTCAATGTGACCAGTACTGGGGTTCTTTTCAATTTGAGTCCAGAAACTAGGATTTGTTCTCATGTTTGTCCTAGGGACTGTGGGCAGTCTGTTCTTCCCCATGCAGATCCAGATGCCATGAGGGGCACAGCTCCAAATCCAAGTACAGAGAAGGAGAAAGTCCCCCTGCCCTCTGCAAGACAGGCCCTATGCTCAGGACAAGGCAGGATGTGGGTTGGCACCATCAGAGGGGAAGGGAGGTGGAGGAGCCCACAGGAAGTGCCGAGGCAACCTGGGCTGCATCAACGCCGCCTGTCTCCCTCAGCCTCCAGGACTCTTGGGGAAGAGGGCACAGATGCCTGGCACCAGGACAATTTGAAGAACTTTAACTGGCCTCCAGGAACACATCATCCCAGCCAGGGGTGGATCTCAGCCAACATCTGCAGGAGATTGTCTCATTAGAGGCCCTCAACACCCCCAACAGCCCCACCTTGCTCCCTCTGGCCTTCTCTTTCCTCTTAAAAAAGGTCTGAGCTGGAACACAGAGTTTCTGGGGGGTTGGGGGGCTCCCCTAGCCTGGACCCTGCTGTGTTGCTCCTCCAGTCATTCAGATAGCCACCTACAGGACGTGGAGCTGCAGGCACTGTCCCTGAGGCTTAGACCAGCCTGCACTAAGATGGCAGCCTGTGCCAGCCTCCTCATGCCTGGGCCTTGTTTCCACGTGGTGGCAGAGGATTGAAAGCTCCAATTGTTAGCTCTTTCACTGTAACATTGTCTCTTTAGGTTTAAAATCAGCTTCGGGAAATATTCAGGCTGTTTATAGCTGGAGCACCCTTTGAGGTGCTTTCCTGCACAGAGGCTTGGAGGGTCCTCCTGGCACAGGTCCTTGGGCACTGTCCTGTCTCCTGCATGGGTTCCCAATCCTCCCGGGATCTCCTGTTGGCCTACCTGCCTGGCCTCTATGATGCTCACTCCAGTCTCACCCTGGAAAGGCCACTCCACCCCCAGCAGCACTCCACCAAGCTCCTCGGTCACTCCTGTGTCTCCCAAGACCCTGCTGCTCTGTGATTCTTACCTGCACCTTTGAGGGCCTATGAGAGTCCCCAACAGGACATGGGACACAGTCTTTGCCGCTTGCAGCTCCTCCCACCCCACTGGGGGCTGCTTGCTGACATTCCTCCCCTTGCAAGGACCCAGGGTGCTGAGTCCTGGGGTCTCAGCCCCTTCCCCACACCAGTCCTTTCCCTCCGCTGAGGGCTCCCCGGGGACCTGAGGCCTTTTAGCAAAAGTCTATAATGGAATCACCTAAATCTGCTCTCGTTATGAAAAGAGAAGCTTTTAGAGGGGACAGAAATGGCTTGTCCCTTAGTGAAGCCTGGTATACAAGGCCATTTTCTCCCTCGGCACTGAAGAGGGTCAACTTTCGGCCTGCAATGCGATAGTGACCCCCCCCAGCCCGTTGTTTTATTAAAAATTTTTACGCTCAGAAAAAGTTGAAAGAATTGCACATCGAACGCTCCTGTGCCACCACCCAGTTTCCAGCCTCCCTTCCCCTCTGCTTGCCTTACCACGAACCTGTCGCATGTCCACTGTTAAACCCTCCTAATTACTGAAGCATTGCAAAGGAGGCAGCCCTCGTATAGTTCCCCAGAGACTCCAGCAAGCCAATCATTGACTAGATTTTCCCCTAGCACGTTTAATTTGAGGCAAAATTCATGAACAAGGAAATTCACAAATCTGAAGTGCACATTCCCACCCAGGTAGCCCAAATCACCATCACCACGGAAGCTGTGTGTCCTCCAAGTCAACTCCACCCCCACAGATAAGAGCTGTTCTGAGATTTCTCCCTGTATATTAGTTTTGCCTGTTCTAGAATTTCATACTAAGCTATATAACTTATTACAATGATTTTTTTTTATCATAGTTGGCGACTCTGCTACCTGGAAACAATCACTTGTTAAGTCAATGGACAGGAAACCACAGGGCATGAGGAATGAAAAAACGTCAGTTTAATATTCAAACAATATCCCCACTTCATAAGCAACACGACACTCTCCACTTTGTGAATATACTCACATCATCCTGTAGGATGTTTGAGCCTCAAATCATTTATACACAGTGACTATCTTGGACTTCCAAGTGGAAATCCAGGTCCATTTTGCAACAGGTGGTTACCGGGGCGTCAAAGCTGAGAGAGGATGGTCTGGGTTGTTTGTATTCCCTACCTCGTGGCCACCTGCTTCTCTCCTCATCGTGGTGCATGCATCCTGAGGAGGGAAGAAGGCCAGAGTTTATCAGGGCAGGCTAACACGGTCACAAGCAGTCCCCAGTCACTGGGTCTTAGTCAAGGTCCTGTGTAGGTCAGAGCAGATGCCCTGTGCCATGTAGCCATCTAGGGACTCAGCACCCTCCATTGATGGCCCCACAATTCTCTGGGACAGGATCCTCTGCAACCCACAAGCAGAGGAGAGAAGAGAGCCTGCAGAAGATTGTGTAGGAGGACCAGGCCTGGAGGGCATCCCACCCACCTTCTCCTGTAGAGGAAGCTGGGAAGTACATAGTGGCTCCCAGAGGAAAGGGGAAGGAGATTGGGACCAATAAGCCAAACTCTGCCATTTTGAATCTGTCTCCAACCCTCAGCCTCTCTTTGTAAAAGAATTTTCCCCTTGGGATAGTGGCCTTGCTGACATATGATAAACTTCAGGGTTCTTGAGTGAACTGTCTTAACATGTCACCACTACTCTTCATAAATCTTCACATCAGCCTAATGAGGTAGACATTCTTAGCACCAATACAGTCTTGGAGGTTAAGAGGCTCGTGGGTTGGTGCCTGAACCAAGAGTGTCTGACTCAAAAGCACCATTTAACCAATGACCCTACTCCCCGGCCACCATCATTTCCATCAAACCTCATATCCAAGGAAAGAGTTGATTAACTCATTTATACTAAGGCATCAATGGCTGGTAAGCTGAACACCTGGCCCCTTCCAGAAATATTTTTATTTTAACAAATGCAAAAGGGATGCTTTGTTGAAAAGAATGAAGATCAACTATGTGGCATTTAGGTTTCACCCAACTGGGTAGGGAGGGTTTTGAGGGTGGGCAGGGGTGCACAGCTTGGGGTCACTGACTCCATCAGTGGATGGAGTGACTGTGCAAGGTGAAAGGCAGCTGGCCTGGGCCCTTACCAGGCTCTCCCACAGGACAGTGCTCTCCTGGCTCCAGCCCTGCCTCCTCCCCCAAGCAAATGCCCCACAGCCTCCAGGTCAGCACAAACATTTCTCATCTAGGAGAGCTGAAGGGCTCCAGGGACCAGAGACTGAAAACGGGATTTTCCACTCCCAGGAATTCTGCACTGGGGCTTCAGGATGTTGTCGTGTTTGTCACAAGTATCTGTTAATATGTTAACTTATATTTAATGTCATTCATGTCAGAAAGCGGGAGTTTGGAAGCTGCTTCTGAATGTCCGTCAGCCAGTGTTCTCATCAGTGCTCAGACCTCTGCACCTGGCCCTCCCTGCCCTCACGCCCTCCTGCCCTCTCCTCGGTCGGTATTTCCGTAGAAGATCCTTGCCTGTTCATCAGTGGGGATTATCAGGGGACATGCCATCCCCATGTAATGAGTGTTGAAACAACAGCCAGGCCTTTGAACCCCTACTCCAGTTAAAAAATAACAGGCTGGATGCTGGATCAATAGGTGACAAATATTAGCTTTGGAGGCCAAGAGACAGAGCATTGAGAAATACCAATGCTGCTGGTGATATGGAAAGAGCAATGGTCACACCCGGCTGGGGTCCAGGAACCTTCTGGGCCCCCACAACCTTGGGCCAGACATCCTGCCCTACAAGTCGAACATTGAGGATAACAGCCCTTACGTTCGCTTCTAGAACTTCCTTGGTCTGACTAGTGCAATGTTCTCCTAAAGGGAGTCCATTTCTGCCCTTCCCAGTCATAGCACTCTGGTCATTGGGATCTTGGGACAGTAGGAAAGTTCGTCCCCAGAGGGACATGTCATCTTCATCCTCTTCCTCATCCCATAGTGTGAGACATGAGCAGCCAGGCCTTTGGTTTCCATGACTCTCCCAGTTACTCACTCACCCTCATGATGCTCCTACCAGTTTTTCTCCTCCCTAAATGTAATGTTCCCCAAAATGTTGTTCTTCATGAGCTCGTTTTCTGTCTCTCTTCCTCCCTCCCTCCCTCCCTCCCTCCCTCCCTCCTCTCCTGGTTTAAGTTATTACCTCCCTGTGTACAATTACCAACTCTTTCTCCAGCCCCAGCATATCTCCAGATTCTCATCTCCAAAAACTGATGGACACCATCATAGGATGTTCCTCAAGTCACTCAAACTCAAAATGTTCCCATTGCAACACACAGCCCTTCCCTACCACTCCTCCTCTGCATTTCTGCATCTCTGGGAGTCATGCCCTGTGTCTTCCGGACATCGGAGCTGGAACTCCATCTGTGACCTTTCACACGTCTTTACTCCTCAACTTCCAAGAGCAGCAAGGTGCAGCTTTCTCTTCACGCACTGCTTTATTTATTCAACAAGTACATACTGAGTGTCCACCACAAACCCTGTGCTAAACTTCTAGGAGCCAGAAATACAGCAGGTGAAACAAGGTGAAACAAAGATCTCTTGCATCATGGAGAGGCAATGTATGTCATGTTAAATATTGATGAAGCTGAAAGACAAAATACAGCAGAGAAAGACCTCAGGCAGGAGCGGAGGTATGAGTGTAGATGGGGCAGATCAAGGGGACTCTCTCGAGGAGATGAGAGGTGGAGAAATAGCCAACACAGAGACCCTAAGCAGGAGTGGGAAGGAAGACGAAGCCCCTTGAGATGACCCACATGAGTCATCTGTTACCCATGGGGAAAGGTCAAGTAGAAAGTGGGATCCTGAAGTTCCCAGACACGTCCAGGCAGCAGTGATAGCAAAAGTTTTGAAACAGAAGGAGGGATCCAAGGCCTGGGAGACAAGATGGAGCCAGGATAGGAGGAGTGGCTGGAGAGGTGAAAGGAAATCCAAGGGCGTAGGGAGAGGTCACCAGTGAAGGAGGAGATGTCAAGTAGGCAGCTCTGGAGGCTGATGGGTCAGCAAGACAAAGCTAGAGAAGTGACCACTGGAACTAGCAATGCAGATGGCGTTGGTGATCTCCACAGGAGAGGGTTGGGAGGGATGATGGCTGCCCATGCCGGATGAACGAGCTCGAGGGAGATGGGGAGAAGGCATTGAGGACAGCAGGGACATGCATAACAGGGCAGCCATCTGTATCCTCATTGACATTTCCACTGCTCCCATTCCTTTCAGGCCTCCATACCTTCTGCCTAAGTTAGGACAAGGACCTCCTAACTGTGCTTCTCTCTCACTTTTTCTCTCCAGATCCGCAGTCTGGTCTGCACACAGCTCCAAGCCTAGCCCAACCCCAGTAGCCACATTCCCCTGCAGAAACCCTTCAGAGGTTCACCAGCATTCACTCCCTAGTCAGGCATTCCAGGTTTTTCAGGTCAGGTCCTAACTTACTCCTCCTGGGTATTCCTACAGTCACTCAGTGGAACTGTCCCCACATACAGCCCTTGTGGTCCTTCCTACCTTGCTGTCTATAAGGAGTGAACTTCCTACACTTCCAAATTGAGTCACCATTCAAGGCCATCTCAGATGTCACCTTATCCTTAAGGCCCTCCCTGATTTTTCCACTAGACAAAGTCATCCTCTCTGGACTCTCAGCATGTGGGCCCTTTCCACCTTTTGTCTCTGTCTCCTTCCTATTTATTGCCAACAGCAATGGATTTGGCCACTGTCTCAGGACCTCAAATGCTCAATAAAACAGAATTTCAGTGGATTGAATGAGGGGCGGGTGGAGGGGGGAAGCTGCTGGTTACGGGGAGGTCAAGGGTCTGTGGATTTGCAGTTTGAGGAGCTGGCTATTTCCTTCCTATGTGCTCTCTTGCTGGCCAGGCTAACAAGACTCTTCTGCTTGTGCCCCTGACACAGGGGTCTGATTGATTGTACGAAAGTCACTTGGAGTCTCTGGCAAAAGAACAAGTGAAGAGACAGGAAGAGTCAGCAAGAGCCCCTGAAACTGCAGATGATGGTCTGCTGAGAGTCACGCCCAGGCCAGAGCAATTCACCTCCCGTTGATGCTCCTTTTTCCCTGAAAAGTAGCAAAAGACTATTTCCATTTTCATACTTCTTCACTCCTTTCAAACGCAGTGTTCAAAGCTCCTAGTGTCCGTATCAGTTTAGGTCGTGAGAGTCAACATTCTCCCCAAGAGCCACGGGGCATCTGAGCCACACGGTTGTCTAAGCCAACTCGCCTGGCAAATGAGTTCTGGTGGGAACTTAGCCATTCCCTCGAGGTGCTGGCTGAGGGCCTGGTGAAGAGGAGGTGAGCCTGCCCTGCTGTACCTAAGAATGACAACCCCCCATTTGGGGACCTCACAGCTTAGAAGGAAAGGAATGTTTCAGGAACTCACAAAAGGACTTCCCAAAGACCACACCAGGGAGAGCACCCAGCATGTAGGCAGACAAAGGTCACAAAATGATTTGCAACCTATTTGGCCTTCCCAGGTTTTTAAATAGGAAAATTCCACCTAAATGTCAAGTTTTCCCATTTCTCTTTCAAAATTAGAAGACCGGGCATCACTCATCCGGAGCTGAATAGGGGCTGCTCTCTAAGGTGGGGCACTCAGTTTCCAGCTTGCCACAGTCTCCTCCACCAGTTGTCCTCTCTGGCCTACTTCGTCATCATCTGCCTGGCCATGAAAACATTAGAATTTGCAGCCTCTGCACCTGGACATGAGCAATGTGGACCAATGTGAGATTTGGACTTGAATGACTAAATAATCACCCACAGTTCTTTTCATAGATTGTGCTGTTCTCTCCCCTTGCCACAGTACATGCCAAGGGCCTGGGGTCTAGTAACTCATATACCACAGGAGTTCACTCTCATCACTCCAAGTCTCCCCACTGCCCTCTTCTCAAAGTGCAGCGTATCCTCGGGTCAGGTGCTGCCTACATGTCCTTCACCGTGATCTCCTGCCCTAGAGTTCTTGCCTATTTCAATCCTGGCAGGGGTGGGTCTGGCAGAGTGTCTTCCTCTTTTGTTATTGTACCAATAGAGCTTTATCTCAGGGAAGGAGAAGCAAAAGAGGATCTCCGAGTGAAGTCTTCCACTCATTCCCCCAGACTTGGAAAATTCTTTTATTAAAGACATTCCAGTGCTATCCAAATGTTCCCTCTTTATCAAAATCCTTCTTAAGTGGAATAGCTATTTGAAACATCATCTTGCCTGGTTCCACTCATGTACAATGTCAAATAAATCAGTGTTTCTCTAACTTCAGCCTGGTGAGAATCTTCTGGAGAACTTGTCCAATTTGGGGAAAGCTTATCCCAATTTCAGGCCAGGTTGAAAGAAAGAGGACCCAAAGAGCCATGTGAAAGTAATTTTACAAATCCTGCCATGAAATTCAAGGGTCATGGATAGGGAATGTGACAGAGAGGAAGGAAGATAGGTCCATTTCCTCTGCAAGGAAGCATTCATTCAGAAAATGGTCCTTATTTGAGTCAAGCATGCTAGATAATGGTCTTTGCTCTTGGGATTTGCATTAATGGCAAGAGAGAGGAGGCAGCCAACAATCAGAACAAAATATGACACCAATGCACAATCCAAACATCTTGGGTCCAGATGAATGATAGAATGCAGATTTATTTATTATTTATTTATTACATTGTTGGAAAGTGATATGTCATACATACCATACATTATGTAGCACCCACAGCTCACTGGGGCAAGCACCCTGTCCACAAACCCATTAGTATTTCTACAACAAACACATGAATACACACACTAAGTGGAGTAATAACTGTAAGTAGCATCACATCACTTGAGGTCAGGTCCTTGTCATCAAAATGAGCTTCTGGCCCTGAGACTGCTTCACATTTATAAAAAGTACATTTTGGAATCTCAGGAAAGGGCTTGTGCCCCTGTGCAGTGATCCAGGTCCCAGTAAAGATATGGAGGAGACATGTTTGAACTGAAAGATCAACTGGGCAAAAAGCAGAAGAGTGTTCCAGGCACACAGTAGACCCAATCTGCAAGGATCCAAGCAGCCTGGGGGGCAATGAGTGTTAATCTGAAGGAAAGCAGGGTCCCACTGCCCACTGGGAGGGAAGTTCAGGTACTGAAATGGTCATCTGCATCAGAATGACAGACACTGACCCTCCCCAAGAGTATGCCAGAAGGGGAACCCTGCAGGCTGCGTGGAGACAAGTTCTCCAGAAGATTCTTACCAGGCTGAAGTTAGAGAAACACAGATTTATTTGACATATCATATGTGCCAGTCATTATTATTCTAAGTTTTAGAAATATGAACACATTTAACCCTCTGAATAACCTTTACTATGTAAGTGCATTCTTATTTCCTTTTTCAGATGAGAAAATCAAGGTACCAAAGGATAGAAACCTCCTCCAAAGTCACAGAGCTGGGAAGAGATAGAGCAGAGGGTCTGATTTTAGAGGTTGGCTTTTAACCCAAGTGCTGCATCTGCATTGATTTAGGCATCAGGCCCAAGCAAGAACTGCCACACGCCTGGGCCCTGTATCCTGAGTCCTGCTGCACCCTGAAGGTGCAGATTACGCCCTGTGTTTCCTCCCACATGAACCAACCTCCCCGCCACCACATGCCCCTGTGCCAAGCAGCTGACAGGGGAAGGAGCCAAACTTTGGCCTTTCACCCCCATACGTAGAAGTGACAGAGGGATGACCAGTTTGTGATAAGCCTGTTAGTCTTGGGGTTCAAAGCCCATGTTGCTCCCGTGTTATCTGTGTTGCTGATATCTATTTCAGTAGCTTCTGTTTGAGGAGACGGCCAGCAAGCAGGTTTAGGGGGTTGGGGTCTGCTTGCTGACTGGAGGGTCAGGCCTAGCCGGCCATGTGCCCTCTTCTTGTGTCAATTCCAAAAGGCAGGGTTTGGAAATAAAGTCAACAGAGAGCTTTTCTTTATCTCTGCATAAACAGCCATTCTGCAGTGTTTGGAGAGAATTGGGCAATGCTAGCCTGAGTTGGAACAGGGGAAAACTCAACCTTAATGACTTCATAGGCTTTCATATGGCTTCAGTTTCCATGTCTCTCGCAGGTTGCTTATAGCTCACTTCATAAAGAAAATGCTTCAAGTTTCTGTGTATCCCATCCCCAATCTCACTAACATGGAATTAAATGTTCTGGAACATTCTGTTTTCTCCTCTTACACTGAATGTACCATGGGTATATGCAAATTGTCACCAAGCAACTTCTCTCGATGGCCCTGTAGTTCTTGCTCAAGGACAACTGCTCTCCAGTGTAAGCCAGTTTGGAGAGAACTGGAATCATGCCTGTCGCAACAAAAATGGCCAGGTGCCGGGGTAGGCATAGCAACCATCTACTTGGAGAATTTTAAAAATAGAGAGGGAACATTGGAGATCATTTGCTTCAAACCCCTTGCTTTACTGAGGAGAAACTAAGACTCAGAGAGGGGAGGTTTCTTGCCCAAATGGCACATAGCAAATATGGGTACAGATCTGAGCTCACTCACCCAACCAACTCATAGTGCCATTTTGGTTGGATTATTCCCAGCAAACTGCTTGGTTTCTTTTCATTTGTCTTCAAAACTTTCCAGTTTATTTTCCTGATCATCCACTTCATCTTTCCTTCCTTCGTTTTGGAGTAGCCAAGGGATGGGCCAGACCCTAGGATGAACTCTCAAGAGCTCCTGTGAGCACTCTCTGGTTGTCTCCTCCCATCAGAGCCTCTCTTCTGTCTGCAGAGGGAAGGGACCAGAGGTATCTGAGCACTGTCACAACTGTCACACATCCTCAGCTGTCATCTGCTTAGAAAAGCAGCCCCTATAAGCATCCCAGCAAATCCTCCAAGGCCTGAAGCCTGAAATAAAAAGAATAATTTCTACCATATGCAAAAGAAATAAATGGGTTGGGAATATTCTAGAATTTACAGCAGAAACAGATATGAGTAGACAGGGCAGGGTCAGTTCAATGGGATATATTTTTCCCTTAGGAAGACTGGGGCTCACAATGGGTCCAGCAGCAGTTCCACTGACAGGGGTGCACAGGATTAATTGATCAGGAAACCGTGGGATGTGCAGTCAGGAAGCATGGGGCAGCTTCCTGCAAAATCCTGAGAGGGTTCCTGAGCATCAACAGCACAGAATAAATGAGACGATCTGGTGAGATCCTTGCTCCCCCTTAAAATGCAATCTGTCATTCCAAATGACTCACACACAGACAAGGAAGACTAAAAATATTAAGCACGACATTTGCGTCTATTAAATAATCACTTTGTCACACATGGCTGGAAATTGGATTTTTGGAAAGGTTACCAGGAATTGTCTGCCTCTGCTGCTGGATATTTGTGGCTTTCAAATGAACTCAAGCATGGGGGATGTTCAGATAGACTAAATGGGCCTCAGAACGATGCAAGTCATCAATTCATTTATTAGGAGCGGCAATAAAATTCAAGTGTTTCAATGACAGAATGAAGTATTCAGTGAGTTGCCTGCCTCCTGCACCCCCCAGGGAGGGTGATGGGTGCAGGACATCTGGGTACTCTCCAAGCTGAGTCTGAGCCTGAGTCTCCTGTATTCCAAGCTCTAGAAAGCAACTGATGTGTTGGGTTTTGCTTCCAGGAGCTTCACTGCTTCAGGTTTTGCATAACTCTTGGACTCATGTCACCCAGGACAAATGAGTGAATTAAGAAACCCTTGTTACCTATCAAACCCAGGGGATTTCTTATCCTAGTCCATTTCACCAACCCAGGTTGGACCATGGCAGACCATCATCCCTCTGTGATGAGAGCTACTAAAAAACATGTCAGAGGAGCCAGAATTTGACCTCAAGGGCAACCAACAGGAGGATTCTTCCCCCAAAGAGTGGGAGGGAGGAGGAAGGCATGAAAAAGACAAGAAAGAGATGGTTGGAAGAAATACCTTGTCGGGAGGACTGCCTTCCCTGCCTCCTGGGCAGGGCCAAGGGTAGGGTGGATATGGCAGGTATCACCCATAACCATGTTGAGACAGCCAGGTTCAGACCACTGAGGAGGAAGATATCATATCCTGTCTGCTACTGGATATGCAGCTTCTGGCTGACAAAACAGTTTAAGTTTTAGACAGGACAATCATTTTTCAAGAGGCAGAGAGTGTGTTTATTCTGCAAAAATTCTGCAGATCTACTATAATTGATTCAACCCAGATACATGGCTCAAGATCCACATGGAAAGTTGCATGGCAGCAATGTCTTTGAACAGCAAAGACCTGAACAAATCTGAGGAGAAGTTCGAACAAATTATGGTCCTTCCTTGCAATGGAGAGTGGTGGCAACTGGACAATGTTGATTGAAGTCTCAGTCTATGAATGTAACATAAAACGTCTTTCTCCTTCCCAAATCTCTGCTTTCGATTAGCCTGCACAATCTCCCTTTACTGTCTTTTAATGACAACTTGGGAAGATTCTGACACTTTCTGTCATTGGAATATGTCCAGTTCTTCTAAAACTCCAGCCTCTCAGTGATCTGAAACCCTCTTTCCAGTGGCTGCAGAGGAGTGCTGTGGCTGGCCTTGGTCGTCTCTCCTCTTCTCTCTTCTGATGTTTGGGGCAGGGAGGTAGACCAGATGGCTGACTCCTCTCATTTGCTAAGGTTTTGTCAAAGGCAGGGTCTCTACCCCATGAGGAAGATTTGGGGATCCTCCTGGTCTTTGAGTAGATGCTGAGTGTTGCTCTCATGAGGTGGTGTTTGGCTTCACACAGGCTCTCTACCTCTGAGGACCTGCCAGAGAAGGAACCTTGTCTCCTTTTGGTCTAGACTGGAGCAAACAAGTCCCCAGCTCCCTCTCTAGGTACTCAATGGCCCTGCCCATCTTCACCCCTCCTGTGTCTTTCCACAGAGACCAGGAAATGCTCAAGTGGGTCCTCTTGGTACCACTGAGGCCCTGGAGAACTGGGTTGGCCAGGCTGTCCTGTCTTCTCAAACATTCTGCCCTCCTGACCCAGGTACCCCATGGGCACCCAGCCTCTCTAGTTACATGAGATGCTAGAAGTGTTTCAAGCTGTCTCAGGGCCCTCTCACTTCCTTCTTCCGTGGCATGTCCTCACATGGGCTCTCCATTCTGTAGACCAGAAAGCATGCAACTGGAAACCAGCCAGCCATCCCTTCTTCTAGTGTGTCCCCCATGAAGAACTCTCTGGGGTGTTTCCTATCCATCTATGTGTAGGAAAGCCATTGGAAAGGAAATCACTTCTCCCCAGCTATACTGTGCTCTGATAAGCTGATTCTTGGCCTCCTGCCAGCACAGAGTTCTCCCCACAGATATCCAAAGGGCAAAGGGCAAAGGGCAGAGGTTTAACTAGGGACAGGAGACATGTTAGGGAGGTTTAGCTGGGGAGGGGGTGATACACTGGGGAGGTTTAGCTGGGAATTAGGCTTATGTGTTAGGAGTTTCCAAAGCCTCTTCTGAAGTCCTCGACGGTCATGTAGGAGGCCTGTCAGAGCTCTTGAGAATACAGGGACACTGAACATCTTTTGTTTATAGATTTGACCCTTGGCTGAAAGTCCAGAATGATGGGAAACACCTGGCATCATATTCTATTACTTAGCCAAGAAAAGAGGATAGAGATCTACATACTGATACAAAATGACCTGGTCAATATACACTCAGTACTTCATATCCCCACAGGTTCAAAAATATTTAAAAAAATATTTATGTGTCCACAGATTCAAGAATATTTTTAAAAATATTGCATCTGTACTAAATATGCTCAGACTTTTGGATCATTGTTGCCTAATCAATAGAGTATAACAACTATTTACATAGGCTTTACATTGTATTAGGTACTACAAATAATCTAGATTTTATTTAAAGCATCCAGGAAACTGTAGGCAGTTTCTGTGCAGGATGGGGTCCTGCTTCCCACTGTCGGCCTCTCCAGATGGTTCACAGCAGGCACCCAACTGAGGTAAAGACCTCAGAAGGGAGAGAAAAGAACAAATTAGAGGTGCCTTGGGCTGCAGATATAGCTCAGCTGGTAAAGTGCCTACCTCGCAAGCAGAAGGCCCTGGGTTCAATCCCCAGCACTACAAAAAGCAAACAAACAAACAAAAGAATTAGAGATGCCTTGACATTCACTTAGAAAAAGTAAATGAAAGAGTAGAAGACAGGTCCCCCAGCACACTTGTACCTACGAAGAAAGGGGCCTTGTGAACAGCAATGGGGTGAAAGGCATGGAACTTTCATAAAAATAAACTTACTAGTCAGGAATGACCTGTTTCTAAAGAGGACGAGGGGTAGCTCAGAACAAAGGGTGGTAGTGGCATATCAGCTTAACAACAGAGGGAAAAGAACCGAGCCACGGCCACATGGTGAGGTCAAGAGCAGCCATCGCTAGAACTCGGGCGCATGCTCTGGACCTGCACTCGAGGACAAGGCTCTTGCCAGACACATCTTATTTCAGCAGCACATCCCACTTTGTGATGCAGAAACTTCATTTAGAAATCTGCCTTAGTCATGTGGCACAGCCAGTACAGAGGGCACAGAGCCACCTGATGCAATTGTTTTCTGATCTCGAGTATGCTTCTTTCTTCTGCCCATATTCCCAGAAATCTAGTGCATGAATAATAACAGTACTATCAACATCTGGAATTTATCCATGCTGCTGGATGCCAGGTATTCACAAGGAGCTCCATACGGCATCCATCCTCTCACTGATTGTTTCCAACACTATTAAGCTATTCCCTCATTCTACAAAAGGGGAAATAGGTTTGGAGGTTTTGGATGACTTGGACAGGATCACTGAGTTTGAGAGCAGTCAGGCCAGGATTTAGTCCTGGGTTCAGCGGTTCCACCTCACTGCCCCCAGGGGGCCAGCACAACCCTTGCTAATCAAGGAATTCTGCCCCACGGCAGGTACCATGATGGTTGGTCCAGCCTCTTCTCTCTGAAGGTTCTGACTTCTAATGCTGCAAGCTGAAATTTGAAAGGGATAATTTACATTTAAAATAAAATATTTCTGATAAAGCCTTCAAGTATGGAATTTATTTCTAAGGGAAATATGAATACCTAGAGTTGCAACATGAGAAAAGAGCAGGTTCCCTGAAGTTGCACCAGATAATGGAATATCTCCCTTCAAGAGCTCAATATATCACAAGACGCTCCTAGTTTTCCTTTCTAATCACCGGGGGTTGTTGCACAGATTGGTCAAGTCTGGGAATTTGCTCTGGATCTATCAAGACCAGGTTTTTAATTCCTCATCTACATTTCTGTAGGGCCCAGGAAAGGGCTTGGCAAACAAGGGTCTCAATAATCTTGGACAGATGGACGGATGGATGCATGGACAGATGTGTGGTGGATACATGGATTGATGAATTGGTTAATGGGTGGAGAGATGGATGAGTGATGGAATGAGTATCTCCTCCAAACTCACTTCATAAATCCCTTGGAAAGTCATGTCTAGCCCCCTGAGTCTCAGGATACCTTCACCCATGGGAAAAAACCTTCCTCCCTCTAGCACACCTTCAGGAAGAGGCCAGGTTTTTACAAACCCAGTTACAAAAAGCTTAAAATAGCTGGGCGTGGTGGCGCACACCTGTAATCCAAGCAACTTGGGAGGCTGAGTCAGGAGGATTGCGAGTTCAAAGCCAGCCTCAGCAACTTAGCGAGGCCCTAAGCAACTCAGTGAGACCCTGTCTCTAAATAAAAATACAAAATAGGACTGGGGATGTGGCTCAGTGGCCGAGTGTCCCTGAGTTCAAACCCTGGTTAAAAAAAAAAA
>JAJEJO010000698.1:182723-256978 GCA_020662805.1 Glaucomys volans | reverse complement strand
TCAAACACAGAAGACAGCCAATAAATATTTATTGAGTGAATGAACTCAAGTCCCTCTTCCAACTGCAGACACCAACGTATGAACATCCACTAACTTATAAGTTATAAAAATTTATGAATACATCGTGCAACTTAAAATCACACGTAAGATAGAAACACTAAAAGGGATGAAATAAATACCAACAGAGATCCTAACCTTTTCTTTCAGCCCCTCGGAAGATCTGCCTGTTTTTCCCCAGGGGAAAAAGAACACAACTGGAGACCAGCACCCAAGAGTGTCAGGAGCACTGCTCACTTGGTTCTTCTGCCTGTGGGTCACTTATGTCCATGGAAGGTGATGAAAATGATAACAATAAAAACAGCACTACAAGTAGTTGCTATCTGTTAAATATTTATTATGGGTCAGGCACTGGGTTAAGCCTTTTATACCAATTATCCTCATTCAAATAGGGGTCACATAAAAAATACATCATGTATCCTTTTCTGCCTCTACAATAGCATTTTTAACTTCTAGCCTTCTCCATCTCTAAAACCCATCTACCATTTTGCATCCACTGACGCTGGAGTGGATAGAGGGTCACTGAGGTTGGAATCAGAAGATGCAGGTTTGAATTCCAGTCCAGCCCCCTCATGGGATGAGCAACCCCCTTGGAGGTTTCTGGTGCTGTTAATGTCACTCTTCTCATCCTTAAAAATGGGAATATTTTTAGGTGTTTTGAAATGCTATCTTGAGGATGAAATGAGAGGGAACAGTGAAAAGCATTGAGCTGGTGTGAGGCAGCGTGTTCCACTTGAGTCACAGCACATAAAAGCAAGGGAGAGGGAGGTGGTTCTGCTCTTCCCTGGCTGCTCTGGGCTCTTCCTGACTCCAACCATTAGTCATCACTTTCACCCACTTTGCCTGGGGACAAAGTTCTATCAGGCACAGAGAACAAGAGTTCTAGAACTCTTTTCTCTAGGACTTATCATCTACGGTGACCTATTGTCCTTCATAGGGACAGTCCTTCCTTCATTCTTCATTCCTTTCTTGGAAGCTAGATCTCGAAGAGGTGTAATGTTCCCCAGAGGGTTCTTGCTTTTACTCAAGACTGAAGAAGCAGTTCCTCATGGGCAATGTCATCGATGATGGCTGATGCTTGTGGCCCCAGAACATGGCTTAGGGGTTGTGGAGGAGTCAGACTTTATCTTTTATGTGCATGCTCAGTCATCCCCCCAGGACCCAGTCAGAGGCTGGGCAGATCCATGAATTAACAATGGCACCCTTCCTCACTCCATCACAGCTTTAAAACCTGCCAAGGTTTGCGTGTGTCTGAACATCTGAAGACCTGACAGAGGGCAGAGTTGCCCAACCCAGGACGGCGGCCCATGTGCAAGCTGGTAGAGTTGTTCATCCAGTAGTGTCTGAGGGAGGCCCCTGTGCAAAGGTTTCACCTCCAGAGGCTCCTGATTAAGTTCCAGTATCCTGGCTGACAGTGTCACCCATTAACCCATTTGCACTTGAACAGGAATTAATTTATCATAGTGCCAAGCAATAAAACAGAATGGAAAAGGACAGGCAGCAAGTCTGGCAAGCTTTCTTACACTTTATTTTTTGAGTTGAGATTGTACTAATCTGGTTTAAAATTCAAATTATAAAAGGGAGCGAAGTGAAGTTGGGCACAGTGGTTCACACCTGTCATCCCAGCAGCCAGGGAGGCTGAGGTAGGAGGATCACGAGTTCACAGACAGCCTTAGCAGTGAGGCCCTAAGAAACTCTGTGAGACCCTGTCCTAAATAAAATATAAAAAAGGGTTGGGGATGTGGCTCAGTGGGTGAGCACCCCCAGGTTCAATCCCCAGTACCAAAAAAATAAGGAGAGGGGAGTGAAGTAAGAGGTCTCCCAACCACTCCCAAGCCCCAGATCACCCATTCTCCACCTCATGGCAACTGTTATGGGAATTTCTCAGATGTCCTTCCAGCCAAAACAGACATAGTTTACTCTCTTCCCTGTTTTTACTGAAATTAAGAACATTATACATGT
Organism: Glaucomys volans; assembly: GCA_020662805.1. NCBI lineage: Eukaryota > Metazoa > Chordata > Mammalia > Rodentia > Sciuridae > Glaucomys > Glaucomys volans. The sequence continues at coordinate 254,959 of JAJEJO010000698.1, read as the reverse complement.
TCCTGAGGACACTGCTTTTTGAGAATGTTCTAAGAGTTTTTAAGAAAATTATAGATCTTTGGGATTTTTAATTGATTTGTTTAAAAACCACACACATTTAACATTTCTTTCAATGGCTCTAGAACCAATATACCTTATGCTCTTAGGCTAGGATCTTTTCAGTAGGTATCTGATATGTTTGTAGCCTTTTATTTGTAAGCAATACTGTGGTTTTGCACACTTTTGTAGGATGAATTCCTAAAACTGGATGTGCCAAAAATATGGACCTTTGTAATTTTAATAGATATTACTAAGTTGTCTTGCAATTTCTATAAATGAACTCTCTGCCGGCAGTATGTGAGCGTGCCTGTCCCTCATGTTCTTACCAGCACTACATAAACCTAGTAAGAATTGAAAATGGGCAAAAGCAGGAGTGTTCCTGGTATAGGACAGTCAGACCCTGCTTGGTGTCCTGTGGGGGCTCCTGGGGCCTGCAGAGCAGCTTATTTTGGAGAGGAAGTCAGGCTGCTACAAGGGAAGTGAGAAACCCTGAGACCAATTCCATCTGCTTCTCAACCCTGCCGGTGGAGCCACTAGAAAGAACCAAAAACCCACAATGGCACTGGGGCTGGTGCCAAAACATCTCTGCATCTCGTCCCAGGGAGAAAAATTGTAATGTGTGACAAATCTCCTATGCTCACAGGCAGTTCAATGCCCAAATTTACTGAGTCCCACTCAGTGGTGGCCTCTTGAGGGTCTAATACAAGGCATATATTGCCCCAGTAATATTTAGTTCACTCTCTACTGACAAGGAAATTGGCTTCTCCAAACAGAGTGTGAGGTCTGAAAAAGGAGGCTCCATCTTTGCCTGCCCTTCCCCCCACCATCCCCTGCGAAGGTGGTCTAATTGACTCAGGCTTTGGGTAATGGCCTTTGACCTTTGTCTTTTAGTGTTCTGGTCAATAAAAAAAATAGACTCTTTTTTTTTTTTTTTTTTTTTTTAGCTTTTCTGGGAACAAAACTGGTAATCTTATTCAGTGCCAGGCAATTTTTTAGCCAAAGTTCACTACCCTTCTTTGCAGCCCAGATAGCAGCCTGACGTGTAAGACCCACGTCACCCATGCTGTTGGCCTTTCCAGAGGGACAGGCAGATAGGGCCCGTTTTCCTGGCAGGAAATGATAGAAATGGTTGTCAACAATTGTGAGATCCCCAGTGCATCCTCATCACTGTGACAGTGCCCCCACAGTGTGGCATGTCACAACCATTAGGGGAAGAAAACGTTGAGGCAGAGAACAGGAAATTAACACTCATCACGGAGTAACTGAATCAGAAGGCCACCCAGGTCAGGGCTCCAAGGTGGTGTGTCATCCATCTCTTAATGTCACCAGCAAGAAAACCAAGCCACGCGGGCAGGATGAGCCCTCTCAGCAAAGTTACCGCCATCCAGAGCCAGTCTCCACCCACAGGTGGGGTGCTTCATTGGGAGGTTGGATAGATTTCTTAGATCTGGACCTTTCTACCTTATAGCAAATGGTTGAACGTGTCTCATTCACCTTAAAGCTCAAAGTCAGCTCCGCTGATGAGTCTGGGCACTGCAGGTGTATGGTGGGGATGGGGACTCGAAGGTTTCTCTCATTTCCCAATATGTCAAACTTGACCGCACCCAGATGAACGGAGCCTCTTCCCTGCCTTCTGCAGCAGGCCCCTTGGCAGATGGGTCCCCAAGCTGATAATAATTAACACAGTACACTTCAGTCAGATCAGTTAAGAAGAATGCTCTTCAGTTTGACCTTAATTTTTTAACTATTGATAATCTCAAAAGGTAGAGAAATGATTATTTGGTGTCAACTCTATTGGTCTTTTCTCAGTTCTCCTCTTTCCCCTTCTTTTCTGCCTGTAACTCCTCCGAGAGGGAGTTGATTTCCACTGCCATCTCCTACAGCCATCCAGATTCCAGACTATTATATATACATAGACATGCATGCTTCCGTTTTTCTAGAATTGTAATTTTTTGGGAGAAGTTCCAACTTCTTTAGTGATAATAACGATAAATGGTATTTCACATACTTGAGTCCTGCTTTTTTTTTTTTTTTTTTAATTTTTTTGCAGCATGCTTTTAATACAGACGTTACTAGATATTTCAGAAATGGGTATAGGAAAGACGATCATACATTCCCATCAGGTTCCTTTCCAAGGAATGAATTCCTTATGATGGAATTTCAGGCACCATTTTGGGATACATCAACATCGAGGCAAGGAAGGGAGAAAGAGAGGGTATTTCTTGTGTTTTTCAGTTGTTCTTGAAGATGGGCCAATTATTTGTAAGATCAACCTACGGCTAATACACGTATCCCCCTCCCTCCTCACTCCTTCCCTGTTTCCCTTTCTTCCCACCTCCCCCTTCCCTCCTCCCTCTTCCTTCCTGCCTCCCTCCATCACTCTTCCATACCTCCTTCCCTCTTTCTTCCTCCCCGTCCTTCTTCCTTCCTTCATTCTTAAAAACAGTGTTGTTGTTTTTTTTTTTTGGTGTGGTCGTTGGTTGGTTTTTGTTTGGTTTTGTTTTGTTTTGTGGTGCTAGAGACAAAACAGTGAGTTTTGATGTATACAATAACCAATTTTTTGGACTGGCTGTTATTTTCACTTAGAAACACAAGGGAATTACCTTCTCATAGTTCTGTTTTTGTTTGAGGGAAAAGGTAGATGGATGGTGATGAGAGGAACTACTCATGGAATTTTTTTTGACTTTAGATGTATTGGTTTTTCAATTTTGGGTTTGCATTTACTGAGCTATAATTCACATGCCATATAATATCCTCTTTTTTTTTTTTTTTTTTTTTTGAACCAGGGATTGAACTCAGGGACCCTCAGCCACTAAGCCACATCCCCAGCCCTATTTTGTATTTTATTTAGAGACAGGGTCTCACTGAGTTGCTTAGGACCTCACTAAGTTGCTGAGGCTGGCTTTGAACTCACGATCCTCCTGACTCAGCCTCCCAAGTCGCTTGGATTACAGGCGTGTGCCACCACGCCCGGCTATATCCTCTTTTAAAGAGCACAATTCAGTGGATTTTAGTGAATTCACAAATTTATACAGCTATTACACTACCTCATTCCAACACAATTTATCACTCCAACAATAAACCCTGTGCGGTTAGCAGTTACCCCCCCCCCGCCTCTCCCTCACCCCACTTTAAATAGCTTTTCATTTTCTATGCTTCCATAAATGAGGATCAAATGCTTTCAAAATAGGAAATATTAGGAACATTTCAAAGCAAAATACAAACTCACATCCCCTGAGGGTTGTTCTGAGTGCTGAACTGTTGCGTGTAGCTACATAAGACACAGTGAAGGAATTTGTCATGAAAAATTGGGGGAAAGAATGGTTATGGAGATCCCACTTCCTTTTCTAGAAACATCTAGGGAATTCCCCCCCTAACAGCAGGAAGCTTTGATTTAAATTAAGCTCCTCTGGGTTATGAGGACTTAACTCTGGGAACTGGAAGGAAGGGGATTTAGTCTTAGAAATGTCATGTGGAGTTCTCTATCCTGCGGTCTGGTCTCAAGGAAACCAGCGGGGGCCCAGACCTGGAGTGCACAAGGGAGCTCTGGGGTCAGGGGAGACCCAGTGCCCCTCAGCAACTAACCGTCCAGTTGGTGCTGCAGCCAGAGTTCCCTTTCAGGCGCACTGTCTTTTTCTTCATCATGGTTACAACACTGGCTGCCCAGCGTCTAGCACGGCATGTCTGTTTTGGAGACAGAAGCCTGATTGGTTCATCATCATCCAAACTAGTAGACCCCTGTCCAACACAAACATTAGACAGCACCCTAGGGCTACAGAAACCAAAGGAGGCTATTGGGGAGACTCTGCTCCTTCTCCAAGCCTCTGGCCAAGATGATTTCCGTCAGCAGGAACGGGGGAGATGGCGGGCGCACCAGCATGTGTGTCAGAGTGTGGTTGGACCCCAGACAGGGACCACTGCTTATGAACCCTTCCCCTGGGCAATGGCAGGCATCTCAGGGAGTGAGCAGGCTCATAGAGTGACTCAGAACAAGCTTGGAGTCAGAGAATTCAGTTCTAGTGTGGGTTCAAGTCCTGTGTGGCCTAGAGCAAATTACTTAGTTTCTCTTCTCCAAGCTTCTACTTAGTCATTGATAAAATGGGAATATTATTTAAGTCTGTTTTGTAGTATTATGAGGATTCAGTAGGATAATGTATCTTTAGTACCTAACCCAATGCCTGGCACATAATTAGGTACACAGCTGACACTAGCTGTTATCATGACCGTTGTGGGCAGAAAGCTGGCTCCGTTGGTTGTGTCAACCTAACCTACCAGTAGACAGGCAAGTTTTATCTCTGTCTTCTAGAAGAGTTCATTTTCTCCTCCAGATCTTCACTATGGCTTTGCACACAGCCTGAATCATACACAGCTGGCTCAAAAATCTGAAAAATGATTTTTGAAGTGTGAATCTGTGTACCCACTGATAATCATTCACTCACAGGAAGTATGTTCTCTAAATTTAACAGTTTAAAAGGCCTCAAGGACCCATTGTGTCTTTGCTGTTATTACCAACTATTGTTCATAATATTGTTGGCAATATTGTCATCAGACTTCCCTGCCGTGCATATCAGACTTGAATTCCAACAATCAGCTAATAGCCATCCAACAGTAGCATCTTTCCAGACCCAACACCATTATTTTGACATCTTAATGATATTAAGGATGTCCTTATCAGACATGTATTTTGAAGTGTATGAAACCAAAGTCCTCTACATAGATGTAACTTATAAATCAATGCCAGGTATTAAGTGGTTAGTATTGGCATCAGATCTGCTATTTTGCTGTCGCCATTATTCTGCCTCCCCTCATCATTTTACATCCCAGATTGTTAGCCCACAAACTTCCTACTTGGTCATTGGTCCAGATTGTTAACCCATGAACCTCCTCGCCAGTCATTGGTCCAATTGCTACTAGCCCACGAAATTTCAATACTTATGAATAGCCACCTCCCCTCCGCCATTCACTCTCTCACTCACTCCTACTCTCACTCTCACCTGCTCTCTCACTCACTCTCTCACTCACTCTCTCTCTCTTACTCACCCTTCAGGGCAGACACTCCACCTGTCCGCTTAATAAAATCTCTTGTGTGAGTTCCCGCATCCAGAGTGGTTTCCGGGTGCTTTCAGTTAGTATATTGGTGGTGTTGAGTATTAACATATATCTTTTGAATAGCATTTTATTATTTTATCAAATATTATAGCTTTGCTCCCAATCAGGTTATCCAAATGGCTTTCTACATTCTACCAAAATCTCTCCTGAAATTTCACATGTAGAAGCTCAGTCCTCTGTGCTCATATTAACCCCTCTGAGGCTCCTCTTTCCAAATGTACCCCTGAAGAAGGAGTGGCACTATATCCCTAAAAGTCCTGAAACTCAACTTGTCTCAGCCAGTCCTATCAGCTACCTAAGATCAGCTCTTCTCCACCACACACCTAGCAGGCCAGTCCTCAAGCTGGGCCTTGTCTTTGTTCTTTGCCCTTTTTTTTCTTTGTTTCCCAGTATTGGGGCTTGAACCTAGGGTCATTCTCCCATTGAACTCATCCCCAGCCCTTTTTAAATTTTTTATTTTGAGACAGGGTGTCATTAAATTGCTAACTGCTGATCTTGAACTTGTAATCCTCCTGCCTCTGCCTCCCAAGTCACTGGGATTACAGGTGTGAGCCACTGGGCCTGGCTTCTGCCACACACTCTTTATCGTCTACTGCCAAGCCTGAAGCACACACACTGCCCTTCATGCCTGGCTTTGCCCACAGCCCCTTCTGCTAACCACAGCCTGTGCCTCCTCCCAGCACTCCAGCACTACCCGCAGCTCCTGTCCCCCAGCCAAACTGTCACCGCAGCCCTCTGGCATCTCACATACTCCTCCTGGAATACAGCCTGCCCTGCTCCCCACACCACTATCTCCTTCAGGCTCTCTTATCTTGTCTCAGGCACCACTTCCTTCAGGAAGCCTCCCTAATCCTCGAAGTGCCTCACTTTTATCTCCCACAGTATTTTTCCATGGTTACAATGCCTGACCACAGCAGGCATACAGTAATGGTTCATGGAATGACATACCAGCGGCCCACTAGACCAAACTCTTCACCCCAGACTATAATGACCTCTTGTCCAGAGAAAAAGTCTACAGAGTCCCCACATAATAGCAGGTTATACTTTTAAGATCCATTGATTAAGGAAATTCATGGGGACCAAAGTTATATTGCATTCAGTAGAATGTTGAAATACACTTCATCAAACCCAACAGTATGCACATATATTCAAAGGCTTGTTGCCTTTGCCCCTCTGAGGCTCCATATTGTAGCCTGCAAGGAATAAGGCCCTTAAAAGGATAGCGAACCTTTAAAGGGTCTTGGCCTTGGTTTCTCCAAATTCACAATTTGGGCTAAAGCTGGATCTGTCCCTGAGGATTAATAACAATGCTGAAAGGGAAGAGAGCATTGCAATCAGCATCTGGAAGGTGAATTCATTCCATCAGAACACAAGTCAATGTTAAAGACCAATTTGGACTCATGGGGTTAGTCATCATATTTGTGGGAGTGGAGGGAGGCCCAGGAGCATACGTGGCCTCTTGGAGGAAGCTTTCCTAACTCCACCACGAGGTCAGGCCCCCATCATCTCTGCCACCACCCCAGACACCCACAATGCAGCTCTCTGAACTGTCCAGCTCTCTTCTGGGATCAAGTTAAAGCTCTCCTCATACCTTTCCCTGCTTGAGTCCTGGACTGCTGAGTGTCAGAGACCTCCAAGTCTCTGCCTCCAAGTGAAGATCACACCTGAGGGTGCTTCACAGCTTTGCTGAGACCTCTGACAAGCCTTTGTGTGGAAGTGTTAGTCCTTTGATGTCTCACTGCACTTGGCCCCCACTTTGGGATGAGAGACAGAATTGCCTGCATCTGTTGCTAGGATCAGAGGCTGTGGAGGTCTGCTCCTGATCATGCTCCCAAACACTTCAAGAACAGCAAGGCAAACCCCCAATGCAAAAGCCTCCCAACACCTAACCCATTCCCAAAGAATGACCACCAATTATGTTCTTTGTATCCTTCTAGGGAAAAAAAGAAAAAGGTTGTTCTTATCACCAAACATATGCATATGCAAACAAATGCATGCATATAAGTATGTGCTCATGTCCTTTTAATTTATACCAAGTGCTCTGATACATCTTGAAGTTGGAAGGTATAGGATTAATAGTCATTCTTGAGCATAGGGTTAGGGTTCAATCCCCAGCACTGAAGAAAACAATCATCCTTAAACTTTTTCTGTACAGTATTATATTGTATATTACTTACTCAACCAACTTAACATGCAGATTAGTTGGTTTCAGTATTTTGCTCTTACAAATAATGCATACTGAATATTCTTATGCACCTGTCTTAGTGTACTTTTATGCCGTATCCCTAGAGGAAATTCCCAGTCATGGAATAACTGGATCAAAAAGGATGTATATTTTCAACTTTAATAGATATTATCAAAATGTCCTTTAAAAAACAGACCATCACCATTCCTGGAAGCATTTGAGCGTGCAGTTTGACCACATAGCCAATTCTGAATACTGACCAGCTTTTAAATTTTCATTTTTTGAGAACTGACATCCCATCGACATTTCTATGAATCTGAATGAAGTTGACCATGTTTCTGGGAGTTTACTTTTCTGTAAACTCCATGTTTATATCCTTTCCTGATTTTTGTCTTGAATTATTCAATCCCAATTTATATGAATGTTCTAAAAACTGAGGAAATCTGATTGTGTTCTATGTAGCTAATATTTTTCCATGTGTGTGCATTGATTTTATTTATTTTAATCATTTAATTATTTGAAATTCTTTATTTTAGTCTGTGTGTACTGCTCAAGAATGCATTCCTTGTGCCCCCTCAATATGTATGTGTGTGCATATGTACATTTTTAAATCACTAGACAATTGCCACAGGCTCTTTTTAAAAATTTTTTATTTGTATATGGACACAATATCTTTATTTAATTTATTTATGTGGTGCTGAGGATCGAACTCAGTGCCCCACGCATGTGAGGCAAGTGCTCTACCACTAAGTCACAACCCTATCCCAGCCACAGGTTCTTAAAAGACTCATTTGGGTGTCTGTAGCCCCTCAGCCTCCTTGAGAAATCACAGTTTTAACAAAATGCCAACAGTTGACCTTCTTCGCAGTGCTAGCTAGGATTTTCTCTTGTTCACAAATTCAGTTAATAAAATTAGTTTCCTTGAGGTTAATTCGATTGATTTTTTTCCTGGTTCCAAACTCTTGACTGGGTTATTAACTACTTTTTAGTGTCCTTTCCATACCCTACATTGAAGAAGACATCCTATAAATCCAGTCACTTAGGTCTATTAAAAATATGACTCTTAAAAAAAGAATGTGTTTGAATGCCTTTCAAATGCAGAGAAAATTTGCTTCCTCAATGTCTTTAGCCTCTGGTGCACATCACCTTCAGCTGAGCCATTCCAAAGAGCTGGGATTTCTCTGATGATCTATGAAGCAGCCTACACCTGATGTGTGTCGGGGCCGAGAAGAGGGAGCAGGTGACGGTGGAGGAGATAACAGGGGCGTAAGAGTAGGAAGATTCAGTGTTGAAAGCTATAGCATTGTGGGGCTTTCCTGCATGTTTTTAAGAAATAATATTGGGCGTTTGCAGTTTATAAAATATTTCACATAAATCAGCCCAGAACAATGCTGTGGGGAGTCAGACAATATTGTTCCCCACGTTTTATATAGAAAAATGGAGATTAAGGAGCTAAAGGACTCTGTCCAAGGTAACAGGAGGGCTGAGCTAGGTGGCAAATCTCTGTCTTCTGACTCTGCCTTCTGTCTTCTAAGTCTACTGTCCTTTCCCCAGTCTCACTGTCCTACTGTTGACATTGCCTTTCATGTAAGAGAGAGAGAGAAAGAGAGAGAGTTGACATTAAATGTAATACTTTTATGGAAATTATCATGTGTGCAAGGAAGGACAGGATTTTAAGGAAGCAGACCTTGAACCTTCAGAGAACCTTCAGTAGCATCAATCCTGGTTTATATGAATAAACCAAGCATGCCTATGATCCCAGCAGCTCATGAGGCTGAGTCAGGAGGAGTACAAGTTCAAGGCCAGCTGGGGCAATTTAGCAAGATCCTGTTTCAAAATAAAATGCAAAAAAAGGGCTGGGGTGTACTTCAAGCATAGAGTACTTGCCTAGCACGTGTGAGGTTCTGGGTTCAATCCCTGCTACTGCAAGAAATTTTTTTAAATTAGAAAAAATAATTTTTAGTATAAGTATGCTTGAATATAGCAACTATTTCATGAGACATATTTATATGAAAATTTTTGTTGTTGTTTATTTGAAACTAAAATTTCACTGGGTGTCCTGTGTTTCTATTTGCTAACTCTATCAATTTTTGTTGAGGAAAGACAGTTGGTCAGTAGATATAACAAGACTATGGCATTCTTCATCTGAGAAGGTATTAGCCAACTTGTAGCAGTGACTTTAATATAGAAATGAGAAGGGTTACTTAAGGTCTCATAGACAAGGATTACTTTTATCCACTTTTCTTGGTACCAAATTTAAAAATTAATAATGCAATATGTATTTGATTTTCAAAAGTAACTAAAGATATGCACAATTATTCATCTATAAAGATGATCTTTGTTTCCACTGTTTATTATTCTGAAAAAAAATTGATTTGGGGAATAATACATTCAGTCAATGGAAGATGGTGAAATAAAGTAGAATCCAAAGTTGCTTTTAAAAGTGTTGATATAGGGCTGGGGCTGTGGCTCAGTGTCAGAGTGCCTGCCTAGCACGTGTGAGGCTCTGGGCACTGCATATAAATAAATAAAATTTTAAAAAGGTCCATCAACATCTAAACAAAATTTTTTTTAATTTTTAAGAAAGAATGTTGGTATATATATTCCTTGATATAAAATAGTTAAGGAAGAACATTGAATGAAAATGCAAGCTGCCAAAGTTACCCTATTTTTATAAAACAATTGCATTTTGTCTGTTAATGCGAACTCCCTCCCCCTGTTTTAACATCTCTGAAATTAGGATGCCTTTAAAGTTTAAAGGTATCTTCATTTGCTGTTGTCCAGGCAGCAGGTGTGACATGACCGTCACTGATGCACATGTGAGCCCTCAGTCACTACTGGACACACTTGACCCCAGTTGTGCTGTCTGCATCAACACCTTTGGAGTTTACCATTTAAAAACTCTTCAAAACTTACATTGTGGCTCAGCATTGAAATGAAAAGTTATTTTGGATGCAGGAAGGCATGAAAATGAACTAGAAAGGATTAAGCTTGGTTTTAGTGATGCAAATTTTCTGTCTTAGAAAAATGATCAGTTTTAAGCCGGGCGTGGTGGCGCACGCCTGTAATCCAAGCGACTTGGGAGGCTGAGTCAGGAGGATCACAAGTTCAAAGCCAGCCTCAGCAACTTAGCCAGGCCCTAAGCAACTCAGTGAGACCCTGTCTCTAAATAAAATACAAAATAGGGCTGGGGAGGTGGCTCAGTGGCCGAGTGTCCCTGAGTTCAATCCCTGGTTCCAAAAAAAAGAAAAAAGAAAAATGATCAGTTTTATATTTCTTGCAAAGCAACAACCAAGTGCTTTCTAGAACCCAAAAGGAAGACACATTCACAAGTGGATGTAGGGACATTGTATTTTGTTACTGAGACATAGCAAATTTATTTGTTCCTGGGCTTTTAAAGCAAGAAAGGGGAAAACTGGGGACAGAGTTAGGGAGCAGAGTCCAGCCCAACTGCAAAGACCATCAGACGCAGTGTGTGGCTCCTGATGCACTTCCACTCTGACAAAGCAAAGTCTGGGGAGGGATTGTGAATACTCCACACGATGCCTGGGACTCTCCAGCTGTTCCTCTCAGGGTCAAAGCAGCTCTGAGTGACAGCAGCAGGAATAGTGGGAGGGGAGCGTACAAATGGGCAGGTATGGTGCCACCACTTAATTAGCATTTTATCTGCTATCTGAAACTTACTCTGGTCACTTATGAGACTGGGGCAGAGGGGAATCCTTGGGGGTCAGGCCAATGCCCATCTTTGCCTCTGGACTGGTCCCAAATCTCTGACCCAAGCAAAGAAAGGAAGGGAATTTGCAGCAACTGGAGTTCACGTCCTGGCTACAGAGGGGACTGTGGTCTCTGTGATGGAAGACCATTTCATGTCCCTTTGTCAACTAAGTGAGCATCTCTCTTCTCAATGCTTCCTCTGTGAAATCTGCCTTATAATAATAATAATACTTATTGAGCTCTTACCATGTGCAAGTGCTGTATTAAGGAATTCATATGTGATTTAATCCTTTCCATAGTTCTGGAAGGTAAGTGTTATTATCTGAATTTTACAGATTAGAAAATGTAGGCTCAACCCAGCAAGGAAGTATTAGAAACAGGATTCAAGCTACAGGTTGCCCTGATCTGGACCATTACTCACAGTACATTTCTCTGAAAAAAAGACCCCTGACTACCATCTGGCCTCATCTTTCCAATCCCATTGACTTATTTTACTCTTAGTCCTTGGGCCTGCCTCCTCCGTTCCCCTCCTCTATACCAGGTAGACCAACAAAGAGCTGGTGCGTGTGCCTCCTGTGATCCACTATGATACTACCATGATCCCAGAGGCTTCCCACAATCCCTTGTGCCTCCTACAACCTCCTGTGCTCACAGTTAGCAGATACTGACCCCTAGGTATCATCTGGGATCCACTGGGTCTCAGTGGCAACTGAATTAAGCCCTTCTCCTCAGCATGATCACTGAGGAACGCTTGGTCCCATACTAGTGAACCATCGTAGGACCTGGAGAAAGCTCAGAACTGGGTTTTGTGACTGTCTTTTGCACAATGCTCCCTGGGACGTTCTATCTAATATAACCCCCTGCTCTGACAGGAACCCATCTCTACACTGACTGTGGTATTTGTGGGCTTATTTCCACAGTGTGAGTAAGCGGTTCTAAAGTCCTGCCTTGAGAGGCAGCGGGGGTGGGGATAATAGAATGAGACAAACATCATTACCCTATGTACGTGTATGACTACACAAATGATGTGACTCTACTTTGTGTACAACCAGAGGGTCAGAAGTTGTACCCCATTTGTGTACAATGAACCAAAATTTAATAAATCAATAAAGCTCTGTCTCCTCACTCTGCTCCCGGCTCCTTGCCCCTTGTCTGAAGTGAGCAGTCAGCAGCATCCATGTCGCGTGCTCGGGGTCCACACCCCTGCACTGGGATTGTGTCCTAACCCCACTAATCTGCAGCCTGGAGGTGATGGGGAGATCAGGTTGGGACAAGTGGAGAGGGAGCAGGAAGGAGACAGCGTGACAAGGTCTCAAGAAGTCAGTGAGACCTCAAGGCCACTGATCAAACAATTGGTTTGGCACTGGCTCCATGAATTCTGGAGGAATCTGTGAGTTTGTAAAGCAGAAAACAAACTACACGCTGATTCCAATCTCTGCCCACCTCTAAAGCAAACATGAAACAGAAGGTCGCTGCCACCAGGACACTTAGCAAACACACTAGTTTCAAGTCTAAAACATCCTTCTACTGGACACTGTTCTAATTCAGGGCAGATCTTGGGTTGAGTCTATCAGTAGCTCAGTGTGTTGAGTAAGGGACACTGAAGAAGAGACAAGAGAGGAGGGACAGTTGTGTTGGAAGGTCCTAGTGGACAGCCCTTGGGGACAGAGGGACTGGGGTCCGAGGTGAATGCTTGTAGGTGCCTCCCTGTGCCAGACAATGGGGAAAGGAAATGGGAACAAGGGCAAGAAGAGAAGAAGGAGAAGAGAGGGACCTACCCCCAAAGGTGGGCAGTTTTCTTAGTGAACTCTCCAGCCCGGGGACTGTAAAAGGTACTCAGAGGGAAGGAGGCATAAGCCCCACGGCACAAGAGAAACCCAGGTCTGGAATTTGCACCTGAACTTCTCAGCCCAACATTCTAAGAGAGAGGAAGAGGGAACATTATCACAGTGATCAAGTGGCTCAGAATTTCTGTCCTTTTCAAGGACTCCAAGAAAAAAATAAGTGTTGTCTTTTGAACTATTCCATATAGCTCGCTGCGGCTTTCCAGAAAATTATAGCAGAGACCAGCAAGATGGGAGTATTTGAGGCTGCCAAGAGCGTGTGGTCTCTCTGTTCCTTTAACTCTCAAAAATCTAGATGACCACTGGGCATGGTGGCGCATACCTCCCAGTGGCATGGGAGACCAAGTTCAAAACCAGCCTCAGCACCTTAGTAAGGCCCTAAGCAAAATAAAAATGAAAAAGGGCTGGGGATGTAGCTCAGTGGTTAAACGCCCCTGGGTTAGATCCTTAGTACCAAAAAAATATCTAGATTACTTTGGGAGTATACCTAGTGTAAGCTCGACGGAGTGGGTTCAAACCAAATTACGAGCTCACCGCCATGGAAATATGAATAAGGCCAGTAAATGGCTAAACCAGAGCCAGATGGAAGTGGTAGGCTTTATTAGAGATTGCGCTCCCGGGCGAGATCCCAGCCCTCCGGGGTGAAAGCGGGGGGTGGGAGAGCCAGAAGAAGTCGCAAGATGGCTTTGGCTGCTCAGGGTTTTTATACAGGGGGAAGGGACTGGGGGGTTCTGCCCAGGAAAGGTGGGTCAAGGTGGACGTCAGGGTCAGCAGGTATCCTCCTGATTGGTCACCTCTGGCGCGCCACCTGGCCCTTTGTGCTCGCAGTGGGTTGCTAGGGGTCTTTAATCTGCTTTCTCCTCTGTAGCCGCTTCAGTGTGACCCGACACCTAGAAGACTCATGATGCTCCTGGGGAGCAGGTTAGGGGCAGAGATAATTCTGTGACACTAGCCCAAACCCTAGGAGCAGTTGTCTAGGATGAAGCAATGAATGAATGCAGCAACTGAGTCCTTTCTTCATGTGGCATCTTACAAAATGACTTTGCTTTTTCCAAATGAGGTCTCTGATGATGGACAGGCAGGTGCAGTCAGAGTGCCTTTGAAGTCGCAAAGGGTCACTGGCACTGCTGGCAAGGGCCTCTCTCCTGAGGGTCTGTGTCTGTGCCCGCATCTTTGGCTTGGTGCTAGGTCTCCCTGCTTGAAGGACTTCCTCTTGACCGGGCAGCTTGCCCTTGACTGGGCAGTTTGCCCTTGACCATCCCAACAAAGGAGGCCTAGAGTCTTGCAGCTGCAGAGCTCTTGCTTCACACTTTCTTGGGCTCACTTGAAGTGCTCAAAGTGACCACAGGACGGTGGCTTGTAAAGGACAGTAATCGCACATCTGGACAAAGAACATGGACTGGTCAGAATCAACATGACTAAAGGGTTTGGCAACAGGCCCAGGGTTCTGAATGACTCCAGGGAAGGTGGAGTCCTGGGTGTTGTAGCCTGGCTTCCTTCACATGTATGGCAGGGACAGCCGCAGAGGGCAACAGAATTGTCCCTACACAAGTGGACTTCAGGTCCCCACATGACAAAAACCAGCTGTGCCTTTGAGCTGTTTCCTTTTTTAAAAATTGAAACAAGAATAATCACCAATGTTGTAAGGATTTAATAACAGTGTGACCTTGAACCAGGCTCTGTTCTGGGCTGCGTGCATTCATTCACACAGTCCTCACGGTGACCTCATGGGACATTGCTGATACAAAGAGGAAACTGATACACAGAGAAGTCAAGTATCTTGTTTGAGTTCATGCAGCTTGTGCATGGCAGAGATGGGGTCTGTACCCAGAGTCTATCTCCATGGTCAATGCTGCTACCAACCAAACTGTAAGCACGCTCAAATATGACAGAGGGAAGAGAGGAAGAAGCATTCAAATTACTGTCTTGTGGGCTGCAAAACATGAATTCTCCCCATATTTTAACATCTCCGCAAATCTGTATGTCTTATTTGAAGAACTCTCAGATGCAGTTAATCATGAAATAAACTTGAGGTAGGACTGATTCCTGAGTGAGTATTCAAATTCCAAATCTAATTCATGTTCTTTGTACTAGAAATAATAGCAATTAGAATTATTTATTTTCCACCTACTGAAGATATAGCAGAGAGCCAAGTTCATCCAGGACTCAGAATGCCGCTGGAGAACAAGTCCCTGTGATAACGTGGAAGGCCCCACAACCACGGCCCTCTCGCACAGCATGCTGGCCTCGCTAGCTTGTTAACTGTTCTGGGACATGTCTGAGCACGTAGGTCCATCTGCCAGGGAATGCTCTTTCCTCTGGTAGCCTTGTGGTTTACTTTTTTACTTTTTCCTGATACAAGAGATGGCTCCCAGGGCCTCGGGCATGCTAAGCCAGTGCTCTGCCACACCCAGCCCTCGAGCTTGACTCTTGAACCTCATCAGCTCTCTGATCAAACCCCACCCAGTGGGGCCCTGCCTACTCACACACACTCCTTTAATTGGGTCTATCCCCCAACTCACCCCCTCTTCTCTGCTTTTTCTTATTTTGTGCATTGTCTGACTCCCGAGAGGAAGCTTCCTGAAGGATGTAGGAAGGCCTTCTCCTGTGGTTGGGTTTGCTTGCTGTGCTGCTGCCTTATGCTCACAACAGCCTGTCCTTCAACGAATGATTCCTGAATGAAGCAGTGCAGACACCCTGGAGATTTCTGTTTGATCTTGAAGGAAGATTTGCTCTGAGAGTATTGGCTTGTCCCCAGCAGGGGAGGCCATGCAGCCAGGGAGACCAAATGGAAGGTTAAAGAACCCACATTCTGGGCTTTCTCTCCTCGAAATTCCAAGAAGAGGGGCCGGTCTCTGAAGAAACTGTGGCAGAAACATTACCTTTGATAGTATATGGGGAGTGTCTGATTAATTTAGTTATTTAGCATATGAAGAAACAAAAGCAAAAGAATCTTGACTGCATCCTAAATTTAAAAATGTGTGTGTGAGAGAGAGAGAGGGAGAAAGAGAGAGAGAGAGGAGGGGGAGAGAGGTTGATTGATTTGGAGGATGGTTGAGAAATTTGAAAATGAGCTGCTTCTTAGGGAATTACTATCAACTTTAGCTCTGATAATGGTACTCAGGTTAAGTAAAATATTCTTTGGGGATATATACCAAAGTGTTTAGGGGAGAAAAATTATAATGCCCTCAGTTTATTTTCAAGTGACTCCTGAGAGTGGGTACCACACATTCATGTGAAGAATGTCCCCACAACCAGGCCACTGTCCCCAACAAGATACCACCAGTGTTCTGGGCCTGTTTCCACCCATAAGAGGAGGACCTTTAGGAGGAGGTGATCTGTGACTACAATGAGGAAACCACGGGTCCCTGTCAACATTTGGTTTTCATTTGGGTCCTGGACTGTGACAATCAGTTTGAAAGTGATTTGGGTTCCCTTAGTCACATACCAGAGTCATCCTCCAGTCCTACTGCGCTCAGTCCTTTTCCTGCACCTGGTAAGTTGGACTCCTCTGGTCTCTTTCTTTACTAGTGGAATACATAACCCATTAGTCAATATAGCCCGTGACCTTTGTAATTTCTCTGCTTCCATCTTTGTTTTTCTCTATTCATTATTAAAGACTAATCCACCTCTGTTTCACCTGAGGTCTCAGAGCAAATGACAAGCAAGTATTCTCAGTTTTGCTACACAGACAGGAAACTAGTCTCAGGAATATAAAATTTCTTGTCCGAAGGCAAAAACCCAAATGGCAAAGCATCTTGAATGAGTTTCAGGATTCCCCCTTCCCAGACCGCAGCATCCCTCCCGGCAAAAATGCAGCATTCTTCACTGAACCTGATCACCTCCACCCACCCACTCAATTTCAAAACGCCTGCAGCTCCTGATGGGAAGATGAGGAGTCTGTCACCTACCAGGGTGGAGCCTGCTTCCAGCTGCAGCCAGTAGAAAGTTGCCTGGTTTTCTTTCTCCCCCACTGGTGAAGCCCACTTTTGCAGCCTGTATCTGAGCACAAACATTAGTGATTTAGATTTTCCAAGCTGATCCGCAACCTTCCAGGATTTGACGCTATCTTCTCTCAAAAGAACACCTCCCACTTTATTTCTTAAAAAAATAAAAAGTCAGTTTTAAAGGCAGCCAAGGAAGGGTTTGTATGATTTGCCAGAAGAAGTTTGGAAAAGATTTATCCCACCTCTCAAATTCAGAATCTTTGCAAGCACCATGGCCGGGAATTTAAACAAAATCATCTGAAAGTTGAACATGGGCTTCATCACAGTTTTCAAAATGAAGAGGAAACTTTCAGCAAGAAGACATCACAGATCAAGAGGAGTTTAGGAAATCGACCCCACGTGAGCTCAGGGTGAAGCCTGGTGAGGAGGGGAAGTTGTCCTGCCCTTGGAGAGAATGTCCACGTGGGCATCCCTCAGGAATCTCTTTCACTTTAAAGGAGAACACCTGACAGTCATTCTGAGAGACATGATTGCTGTGACCACGAGATGCAAGAAAAATGCAAGGCAGCGTCAACACTGCAGCGCCAGTAATATGACCTTTAGAAAGGGCACAGAGACACCATCTCCACTGAGCAAAGCTGGGGAACACAGGACCTTGAGGATTCCACAGGGCCCTTAGGGTGTTTCCTGCATTTCACCATGAACTTCAGAGTATTACCCAAGATGTGCCACACAAGTGATCAGCACTTGTGGGCAGACCCTGCTTTTTCTAGGGCTGAGGTGCAGGATGATCTCAGGTGGTCAAATGACTCCAGGGAAGGAACCCCTGGGAAGTTCAGGAGCAAGAGCAGGACCAGGACCAACAGGCAGCAGAAACTCTTTGGGCTCACTTCTTGAGACGGGTTCACAGGCAGAAGCAAGAAAAAGCCAGAGCATATTCCTATAGTTACTTTAACCTGGAAATAAATTTGACGACTAAGAGGAAGTGGGTTTGGGGTGATGGTACCGGGGGCTCAAGGCTGCTCATCTCCTCAGCTCATCACCAGCTTTCACCAGAAAAGCCAGACTCACTTCAGATGCAGTCACTCTCGTTAGTTATTCTCTTTAGAGACACTCATGAAACAGTTTCCTTTTAAAACTTAAGAAAGCAAAATGCCAAAATGGCCTGAAGAGGAAAAGAAATGATGGGACAGTTAAAAGTCACAGCTGACAAGAGAATTTGTTTAGGATCAGGGCAGCCTGCAGTCAGTGGCTGTTGCTCTGTTTGTCCTGACTTCAGGTTGTGAGTTCAGGTGGCCTGGCTCCCTTTGCGTCCCCAAGCTGATAGGAGGAGCTTCAGAAGCAATGGCTGGTGTGAACAAGCGAACAGATCGCAAGTACGTCAGGAGCGACCAGCTCGAGAGGAGCATGAGATTGGTTTCCAAATATTGGTCAAGAGCTCTAAATTAGGATGTGCCAAGGATATATTTAATTTAATGCGTTTATATGCCTGGATGGCTGTTCTGCTTCTAGAAACCTGAGGAGAAGATGAGGCAATGCACTGGGGTCGCCCTGTGAGGGCAGAGCTAAACAAGGTCAAGCAGGTTTCTAAGGGGGAGATGTGCTCTGCCAGGGCAGCTGCCTGCTCCACTCTGTGGGCCTCCATGCCTGCCTGTTGGCACGGTACCCCACACAGCAGAGAGGGGGACGCTGGGTGTTCTGTCTTGCCTAGTGTTTGACCAAAGGTGATGCTGACTTAGTGGACTAAGGTCATGCCCTCCCTTCCCCCACAATCGATAATTTAATGTGACTTATCAGAAAGAGAAAGAATTGTTTACTTTTAAACCCTGGATCCCATAAAGGGAGAGGGGAAAGGCCTAAAAGCCACAGAAGCTCAGGGCTCTGGCCCACAACTGCCCCTGCACAGCCGCAGAAATAGGGAACATGGAAGGCACCATCCTGCTGGCCAGAGGAGCGGCCCTGGGCTTGAGAAGACCAGCACAAAATGAGGTAAGTGCCTTTCTCCAGGGGCTTCCAGCTTGTCTGTGTGAATTAGGATGCTCTTCAGGGTGGCCACTGACTCAGAGGGATGAGAGTGAGCTGCTGACTCAGGTGTCTAAAGGCCCACACACCTGAGGGACCCCAAGTACTGAACACACCCTGTTTAAATTTTCTGCATGACTCTTCACTTTCTTCAGTAAACCTGGGGAAAACTGGAGACTTTCTGGAAGGTTCTTCTCACTCCTGTGGAGGGGAAGGGTGAGGCTAGGGAGAAGTAGAGGGGCAGAGGCAATGTGAACTTTCATTTCTGCCCTTGGAGTGGCAGCACAGTAAGGTACTTCCCATTTCACAAGAATTTGATTTATCAGTAACACCAAGGCCTTCAATCAGGATTCCTCCCGTGTGACTAACTGATTTCGGTTTATTTGACCAGGAACCCTCCCCCCGCTTTCCTGTGCTTCAGGGCAAGCACACAGGCAAAATTCACTATGCATTGTTCCTGTTCTTCTAAAATGATGGTGTCAGTCTGACTTGAGTGCTTCCTCAGTGGCATTAGACATAGCTGGCCACTGGTGTCTTGGAAGCCCCAAGCCTCAGCAATTGTCTTTGAAAAGAGTCCACTGAGGCCCCAACTTGGCGGAGAATTCGCCCAGGGATCTCCTCTCCGCCCCTGGTTGGTGGTAAACACAGATAACAGATGCATGAAGAAGGAGCTTTCCTGAGTTCCCCTCTACCTGGGTTTCTAAGGGGAAACCTAAGGGAAGATGCTGCTTTGCCCCCCCTGTTGTCAAGAACCTTCTATTTTAAAAATTCCACATGCTTTTAAAATGACAGGACTCAGAAGTGTGATACTGACTTCCTTTGTCTTCACCTAGACTGTAAGACCTTAAAAAAATCAAGTGGATGCATTGAACACGTCTATGTCATATGACAGTGAATGTGGGTTCAGAATAAAAATGCTTCTCCATGTATTTTTTTGCTTTTTAAGAAATCTTTTTTTGGTCTTATTAATGGGTTAGTTTTGCAGGAAGGTGGCACTTCACAGTCCCTAAAGCACTCTCTTTTGGCCCTCTGGGGTTGGCCCTTGAATAGTCTGAGCCCTCAGGAATGAAATATTGAAGCAGAGACAAGCTGAAATCTGACCTGGGAAAGAAGGGGAGCCTGGCAGTATTGGTGGCACTAGTGAGTCTAACGTGTCTTGCTGGGAGCTGTGGTGAGCCCAGACACTGCTGTGACACATTCGCGGAAACCAAGTCCTGCTTGTTTCTCATACTTACAGGTTCAATGGAAAAACTGCCTTGAGATTGACCACAGCAGCTAGAAACACCGAGAGATTCAGTCCAGCTTAGGTTCCTAGACAGCCATTAGGAAGGAACAGCTTTCGTTTTATCAGTCATTGAGGAATGCCTCCCGCTCAACGGCCTTAGGGAGACCTCAGGAAGTCAGCCACACAGAGAGATGTGGGAGAGTCACAAGAGGAGATCAGAAGCTTTGAGAAGCTGAGATCCCGCAGGGCCTTTTCTCAGCTGTGGACAGCTCTGCTGGCATTTGAACAAGTCACCCAGATTGACAGCCAACACCTTTTTCTTAAGCACTATTTTTCCCCACAGGAAAAAATAGGCATTATTATTTCCCAATCATCTTATAAACTTTCTGTGTGTGTGTGTGTATGTGTGTGTGTGTGTGTGTGTGTTGGAACTTGAACCCAGGGCTTTATGCAATGCCAGGCCAGCATTCTACCACTGAGTCATTTCCTAGCCCCTCTGTTGGGTATTAATTGGTATAATTTAAATTCAATTGTTAAATTTGAAAATGATAGAACATACATTTTGAACCTGCAGAATAAGAGACTGGGTGACTATACACACACACACACACACACACACACACACACACACACATATACATATATATATATGTAAAAGAAAATCCAAGAGTAGCTCCTGGCGTTCACCTGAGGCCCCTCTCTCAGCAGCACCAACATTCATGTTTGTGGCAGACTAGGATATTTGAGTAGGGTGGATCCCAGCTCCCAAATATCAGAAAAGGGTTTGGCAAGGAGAAATTTTTATTAGGGAATCCAGAAGGAAAAAAATGGCTTAACATTTTTAAAAGTCTAAACAGGTGCAGTGGAACATGCCTATAATCCCAGGTACTTGGGATGCTGAGGCAGGAGGATAGAAAGTGAGAGGCCAGCCTGGGCAACATAGTAAGACTCTGACTCAAAATAAAAAATAAAAGGGGCTGGGGATGTAGCCAGTGGTAGAGCACCCCTGGGTTCAATTCTTCTCCCCAAACTTAAAATTATAATTATTTTTCTCAATACAAAATTAGTACATAAATTGCAAAAATTAATAAATACAGAGACATAAAAGCATAATTCTTTTACCCAAAGGTCGCCATTGTTAACATTTGATGTTTTTGCTTCATTGTATATACACCTTTCACAGGAAGTGTATTTTGCTTTGCAAATTACCTCAATATTCGATAACAAATCTGGAATTTCTTTCCAAGTCAACAACCATTTTTCTACAACATCAATTAAATAGCTATAGAGTATCATAAATATATGGCCCTTCTCCTATAGTTAGACATTTAGATTGTTCCCAGTTTTTAGTATTATAAACAAAGTTACCACGGACAACTTTAGCAGTAAATCTTTCTACAAAACTTTTTTTTTTTAAACTTTTTCCTTGACATGCGTTTCTGGGCCATAGAAACAGAGCAGAGGAATTTGGTTAAGACTTTGACTGTAATGCATCAACTTCCTCCTCTTCGTCTTCCCTGTTTACTCTTACTTCCCTTTTCTGTCATTTTGCAGATTATCCAAAGCCCAGAGCAAACAGCTCTCATGGAGCAGAGGCGCTCAGGCACTGTACCAAGGCCCTGAGGAGCGGCTGAGCCCTGACCCGTGTGCCACTCACTGGGCATGTCCTGGCAGGACCCTCTCCATTAATGAATGGTTGGCTGCTTCTCGCTTCTTCCCAGCTCAAGCCGAATTATGATGGCTGCAACATCCCTGGAGGGACCTGGAGGTGGAGATTTCTGTTCTAAATTCCTCAGGCTGACAAAGCTGGATGAGCCTGGTTGACTTGTAAGGAAGAGCAGCAGGGAAAGGGAAGGACACCACAGTCCATCACACGAGTGTGTCCCCAGGCTGCACCTGCGGTGCTAAGGTTTGTGGTAGGGACTGGGGCCAGTTGGAACTCTAGGGTTTGCATCGGTTGTCTGAGTCCAGTAGAGTTGATTGCATGGTGAGTGCCACCTGAAGTGAGCTGGGCCAGGGGGCACTTTCCTGCTGCCTCACAAGGGGCAGCATCCTATGAGGTCAAGCTCGGGCCATAGACAGGAACCAAAGGAAGTCAGTCCTGAGTGGAAGATAAGCCAATCTACACAGTGAAAGAGGAAGGGAGGAAAGCAGGTGGGGCTAACACTCCAACCCCATGGAAGCTAGGTGGCCATTACAGTGAGCATGACAAGGGTGATTTCATAGTCTGCCCGGGGATGAGGGGCATTTTTACCAGAAAATACAGAAAGATCCATTTCCAGTTCTTCAGTCCAGGCCAATGTCATGGTTAAAGCAAGGCTCTGGTCAAATGCTCACAACTCAGTTATTCTGGGGGTTGGAAAATAGCCCCTCCCCCAGCTTTCCCTTTTCCCAGCATTTGGGGAAAATGAAGGATTAGGTAAAATGCTTTTATTTCCTCTCATTCTCCAGTGTGGGCAGGGGCTCCCACAGCAGTTGGAAACCATTTTTAACAGGAAACCTGAATGACCCAGAAGGGATTTACTCACAGAGCTGCCTATTTGCTACAAAATGAGTATTATTCGCCAAACTCAACTACTTCCCTGTTCTCCGTTTCCCCTTGGGTGGCTGCCCTCATCTGCCACCCACCACTATAGTGGAAAACGACTGTGGTGGATAAGATTTAAAGTTTGAGCACCTCCCTGGCCAACAGATGCCGCTGAGAGGAGCTCACAGCTGAATGTTGTATCGCCATCAAAAGTAATTCTGAGCCAGGCGTGGTGGCGCACGCCTGTAATCCAAGCGACATGGGAGGCTGAGTCTGGAGGATCGAGAGTTCAAAGCCAGCCTCAGCAACTTAGTGAGGCCCTAAGCAACTCAGTGAGACCCTGTCTCTAAATAAAATACAAAATAGGACTGGGGATGTGGCTGAGTGGCTGAGTGTCCCTGAGTTCAATCCCTGGTTCCAAAAAAAAAAAAAAAAAAAAGTAATTCTGATTTTCTTAGACTGCAGCTTTGATCCCATTTACTGATGACGGACTGGGAAATATGGTCAGATGTGTATTGGGGAGGATCCACTAATCTGATGAGTTATTCTCATTTATAATGTGGTCTCTGCTAAGTATTTGTGTTCTAAAATCTGTTTCCTCTGGGGACTCTTTCTCTCAGTCCTTTTAGAAAACTGATGAAAATAGATTTCCCATCCATTTCCAAAGGGGGTCTTTGCTGTCTGCTTGAGGCCTTTGCTGGGTGGTGGGAACGCCGGCAGAGGAGCCCTCCATTGACACTACTGTTACGGAACATGCAGCCTTCCCTCCACGAGGCCTTCTCTCTCTCTGTGGCTCAAGTTGCTCGATACCCACGACCCTTCTTTCCTCTGCTCAGGTCACATATATGGAGCTGGTGAGGATTCCTGATGGCGGGCAGTGACAGTGGTGGAATGTGGGGGCGAAGCTGACTCCTTCCCAGCGACAGATTTTCCTTAGCAGAGCTGTGGAGTGTGACAATGGTGTTTGTGTTCAAACTATCAAACGCCATTATCACACTAAATAGCTACTGTTAGGCAATCCTTCCGCTCAATAAGTGTCTTGGCATCTGCTCAGTCTGGGCAAGAAGGTTTGTCGTACACCAGTGCTCTCAACTTCCGAATAAAGTCTGGCGCTCTGGCGCTCATATGTCTGTCTCAACCCTGCCTTTCCCCCGCCATTGTTAAATAGATGGCGATTCTGATGATGGAGAAAGAAAAACCAGCTCCAACTTGGTTTCTCCACTGTCCTCTCACAACACAGATGGCTTCTGGCACCAGATGTGTGGAGATTTCTTCCCACTAGCAAGCAAGCAATTCATTCTGCAGTGGACACCAACTGGGTGTCCTCTAATGCACTTCAGTTCTGACATTGACTACCTGGAGACGGAAACAGATTCCAGGGGGTGGGGGCTCAGTCCCCAAGACTCCCCTTCCCTCCGCTTCAGATGCCAATCACAAGTTCATTTTCTCCTGTGCTTCTGGCCTGCGGGCTTAAATTAGGGGTCCCAACAACAGTCTCTTTTGGTTCAACTAATTTGTTTGAGTGGCTTGCAGACTCGGGGAAATGCTTACTCACATTTGCCAGGTTGTTGTAAAGGGGACTATAAAGGACACAGGGGAAGAGAGGGAGAGATGCATACTGCAAGGTGTAAATAGGTGAGGAGCCTGTGTCTCCTCTCCAAGAGCACCGTCCCCAGGAGCCTCCACTTGCTCAGCTACCTGGAAACTCTCCACACACTGTTTTTGTTGTTGTTGTTTGTTTTGGTACAAGGATTGAATACAGGGGCACTTAACCACCAAGCCACATCCTCAGCCCTTTTCCAAAATTTTGAGATACGGTCTTTCTAAGTTGCTAGGGTCCCACTAAGTTGCTGAGGCTGGCTTTGAACTTATGATCCTCCTGCCTTGGCCTTGCGAGACCCTGGGATTACAAATGTATGCCGCCCACCCAGCCTTTTGGAGTTTTTATAGAAACTTTATTGCATAGGTGTGAGTAAAGCATGGACAACCGTGTCGAAATGTGATTGGATAAAAAGGGAAAGGTCTTTTACTAAGACTGTGGGAAACCCAGCAAGGCTGTCTGCTCCCATTCTTCTTGGCCTCTCTGTGCAGAACTCCTCTTGTGGGCATGGGGCAGGAACCCCTGCAATGAAGAGGTTTTAAGGACCTGCCATGAGACAAGGTAGGTCAGAATTCTGAGCCAGGGACCGAGGGTGAAAACTGAAAAATATCATATGATCACAATGAGGATGAACTTTCTTATTTTCCTGAGGTTAATAAAAGGATTAAAGTCCCCCAGCATACCCGGCACCAAGTGAGGTACCTGGTAATCATTCAACCATGCTTATTGAGTTGAGTGAATCATTTGGGAAGCATGAGGTGCAGAAAACTAAAATTGAGTTAAATCTAGGGTATGCAAACCACAGGCTCAGGGGTGTTAAATTAAGGTATATGGCTCCTCTTTTCATCATAAAAAAAATCTTTATAATAAATTTATACATGGCTAAAATAACCTTTCAGAAATTCTAGAATATATTTGATTTCTACTGATTTTAACCAATTACCAGGCTGATTGCTGAATTTGTATGCTAGGTCCTTCTTTATGTTTCAATGAATTACCATCAGAAAATTACATATAAACTATTACGTTAGTGGCCACAGAAAATCTGAACTTGTTAAAGCTAGGCAGCTTCTGCAACAGTTGGCTGGGCTGGGTGGTCTGGTGGGGACCACATTCTGTCTCTGAGAAGCATCTGAAGTAAGGAGCAGTTTCTGTGTGTGGCTAAGGCGTCCCTCCTGTGGCTTGGCTACATGAACTAGTCTATGTTTAATCAAATTCCCAGGGTTGGATCAACCATCAGAAACAAATTCATTCAATCCATTTATTTATCAACTAAATATGTACAGAGTGACTCCCACATGCCCAGCATTGTCCTAGGCCCCAGAGAAACTTTTAAGCATGCCTGACATTATTTCCAGAGATAGATATTTATTGGCTCACATTCTCTTTGGGGACCTTCTAATGGTTCCAATTACATTTACTGTGAAACCCAATGAGCAATCTGATTCCAGGTTCCTTGCTAGAAAGCACCACTGGAGTGCAGCCCACACTGTCAAGAAGCAACACAGACCCCACTGACATCATCAACATACTTTCCTTTGTGTGCGTTGTGTGTGTGTGTGTGTGTGTGTGTGTGTGTGTGTTTCTGGAGAGATCACTAATTGAATAAGCATTGCTAGAAGGCTTTACTATTGCAGGAAAGTTATGTCGTGCACACTGTTTCATTTGACCCATACAACACAGGGAAAAGATGGCAAGCGTGGTACCCCCGGACAGAGGGCAAGCGGAGACTCCAGATGCTCCTGAACCATCTGGTCATGCACCACAACTCAACATGGGGCTCCTAAATCTAAAGTACTTCATGTGCAGCCTTCCTTGGCCTTGGTTATTCTACAAAACCTCAGGCTCCAAGGCTGAGTCTGTGTAGAAGGCAGGTCACTCATGCCGCTGTTTGATCGATGTCCTCCGCCTCCCATCTGCCTGGGCAATGGACCCTGTGGGAAAACCCATAAATAAGAGAGAGATGCGCCATGTGACAGTCTCTCTTTGCAAGGGTTCCTAATGCAGGGAAAGCCCGACCTGGCACAACACTGTCATGGAAAAATGAAAGGAAAGAGAAGGAACATCTTTGTAGTGGTTCTGAGGTCAGGAAGGGGGTGGCCAAATTGTGCAAACCTGGAGCAGACAGCTCAGTGACTTCACCAACGGAGACATCCCCAAAGGCTCTGACTTCCCAGGCTCTGAATTGTTCCCAGTTTGAGGGCAACATGAGCCCTTGGTCCTATACACTCCTCTCCCCTCTTCTCACCCTGAGACTTTTGATGGAAATGAACTGGGAGCAAAGAGAAGGGCATTCTTTCTTTTGCACTTGCTTGGCTCATTTGTTGTCTTATTATGATCACTGCCTGGGTTAGTTCTGCATGCAGGATCAAGACTGGAGGCCTGTTCTTTCTGTAGATCTCTAAGGAACACACACAGAAGGCCAAAGTTCCACATCCCCACTTTACAGACACATTTAATAAAATCCTGCTGCTCCAAATCTGTGATGATAGAACATCCTTTCCCAGCCCAGCTTTCACCTCCTCTCCTGCCCCAGGAATGCTCCTGCCAGTCGTTTCCAATAAAGCGTTCCTGGGGACACTTACTGACTCCAAATGCAGTTTGCAAGATGAAAAGGTCCACTTGGTCATGCCGTTACAATCACACTGGAAGAGGGTGCCACAGCACCAGGCAGCTGCAGTGACTTGTTTTCCTCTCCAGGACACAGGCCACTTGAGTCCGCTTTGCTTTGTGAATCGTGCTGGTAAGGCCCTGTGAGTCCTTTCATCTTAGCACAATGTGTTCCTTGAACATGACAATTACCACTTAGGGCAGGCCCAACTTTTCATCCAGCTCCAGGGGAGGTTTTGTGAAATCACATGGCAATTGCCATATGTCAATGGTTTGTCCACCCATATTTCTCAACTCTTTTTCTTAAACCTATAAAATTCTCCACTTGTTTATTTTTTCACAATATCACCTTTATTTAAGTATCAGAAATACTTCCACAGTCTTAAAAAATGGACATGGGTTTGCAGTTTGCAGTACTAGTAACTTGATAGAATAGAAAAACGGAGGTTCATCTTTTTGTTGTTGTTCTTCTTAGTTATGTAGGACAGTAGAATGTGTTTTGACATATCATACACACATGGGGTATAGCTTCCCATTCCTGTGGTTGCACATGATGTGGAGTTACGCTGGTCATATATTCATATGTGAGCACAGGAAAGTGATGTCTGATTCATTCTACTCTTTCCCATGCCCATCTTCCCTCCCTTCCCCCAACTCCCTCCTGTCCAATCTGGTGAACCTCCACTCCCTCCTCCCCATTGTGAGTCAGCATCTGCATATCAGAGGGAATATTTGATCTTTGTTTTTTGGGGATTGGCTTATTTGACTTAGCATGATTCCTCTTGTAAACTTCTCAGAGAAGATAATAGCATGCTAAAACAGGAACCCAATTCACTTTTTGTTCTGATGAGGAAATTGAAGTTGGATATTCTGGAATTCACTGGCTGGGTCCATGTCTACACCCTCTGTCTCTGGCATCATCAGCCATCACTAAGCAGACCCGCTGGGTGGTTGAATGAGACTGGGTCCTTACCTGAGCTGCTCTGATCTAGGAGTTGGATAAATGCCTGAACACACCTGTGCTTCCCTGTCCACAGTGCCAGCACAGAGACACACAGAAAGCTGAGACACTTGAATTAGGCCCTCCATTTCTTCCCAGACAAGGAAACCCTTAGCCTAGATATTATGATCTCTTTTGTTACTGTTGGGAAAATATTTCTCCTTGTTTATTTTGGTGATTCAATGCCACCAGGTCACAGAGAAGGGCACGCCTTTATTTTGGGTGGCAGTGATGTAACATGGTCTTGCTGGTTTATTCTGCCCCTTGACAGCCTAATGAGGAGCCCAGGATCTGCTGGAGGTTAGAGGATGGATCCGGATGCTTTTCAGTGATGTATGTGAAGAATTTTAATTTCCCAAAGGAGCTGGCGAGGATGTGAGCTGGCTGTTCGTATTGCAGTCTCGGCTGATAATGCACAAACCATGCCAGGCCACAAGGCTGTTTTCTCCAGGGCTGCCTCTTCCCTGGTCACAAAATGCCTACCCTCAGATCCCAATCAACACTACACTGCCCCTCAGCTGCTTCTCCCTCAGGAAAGGCTCAACAAAGCTGCTGGTTCAAAGTCAAGCGAGTGCCCCAGGGCCTGTGGGGAGTGGAGAGATGGGGTATCCATTGTCATCTCTTTGACATCCAAGTTTCTTTCCAAATTTTCTGAAGGAAAAGGAAAGGGTTCATAGCACACACAAGCTCACAGAAATGTAGCTGCCCCTGGAGATTCTGAAGGACCTGGGCACATGGAATCTTAATTTAGAAAGCAGTATCACTTCATGTGCTCTGAAAAATGACTTATGTGACATAAATTCATTGTGCACTTAGGATATTTAACCACAGTGCACAGGATGCAAGGATGAGGAAACTGCCTCTGGCACTGACTCACTCGCTCATTCATTCAACCAACGTTCAACCACATGCTCCCACAAGGTGCCAGGCCTCACAGAGGCACTAGTCACTGAGAATTCAAAGATGAGAAGATCTCCCAGAGTCTAGTTGTTGCCAATCTAGCAGAGGACACAGACAGGCAATGAGTAATGGCTGCATGGAGCTGTAGGGTCTCGGAAGTAGGCAGGGGCATCATGGGACTGAAGGAAGGAAATGCCATCCACAGTAGGTGAGCAAGGTGTGAAGAGCCCAAGAGCCTAGCGCTCCAGCGCTGCAGGTGCTTCAGGCAGCCATTGAGTGAAAGCCAATATTGTGATTTCGGCAAGCAAAGCAGAGGTTTTCACCTTGGTGAGAGGCTGAGTTACCTTCAACTTCCCCAAGCATTGCCCTCCATTTCTCTTCAGAGAGCAATTAAACTGTGAACCTGAAATTTATCTGGAGGGGATTTTCCACTCTCAAAATGCAGCCAAACACCCACAGAAAGAGATCAGCTTTAATTAAAAGAAGCACATTGCCCTATTGAGCAAATGTGCGTGTGTATTACTGCACATGAAGAATTTCAATTTCTGAAAGGACCTAGGTAAAAAACCTTTAAAGTCTCATTCATCTATGACTTTTATTCTTTTTTTTTTTTTTTTTTTAAATCAGGAAAACCAGTGCTAGGACCTCTGACGCGGGCTGAGCCTGGGCAGCACTTTGTACGGGACACTGCCCCCTAGCTGTAGGCTATGCCTCTGCACATCACAGCTGCTGCAGGCCTCAAGATTTCAGGTTTGCTCCTGAGTATTCCACAGCGATTGCATTAGGGCTTCCCCTGACCACAAAATCCAGCTTTAATTTTTATAGAATACTCTTTCAAAAGCTAGGGGGAGAGGGAAAAGAGTGGAAGTGATTGTTCTATTGAGTATCTGTTGACCCATTAAATACAATAGACAAGAACTAATCTTGTTTTACCTACAGGACAAGGCTCTTCCTTTTCATTTTCCTGGCACATTTAGCCCAGTAAAGAGCTAATTAACATCCTTCCCATTTCTTAGGCTTGCTTGTCATCCCTGCAGCACATTTTGCCCTGCTTTTCTGCTTGACTTCACGTTGCAGCTGGGTGCAAAGACGTCAGAGATTGTCTCCCATATACTTGGAGGTGCCAGCTACTGTATTTCTAGTCTCTCTCACTGACAACTGTGCCTGAGATTTTTCTAGTCTTTCCTGTGTCTCTGAAGGAGCCACTGTATCTCAGCATAGGTCCTTTGCTCAGCATTAGAATCAATGATATAATGAATTGGGAGAGACAGAAAGGCCATCTCTGTGTCCTAAAGGACAAACCATATGACCACCCCAAAATCTAGGAAATTTTACTTGCAAGAAGCATTTTTTTCCTTTGGTTATCTCAAGCAATTCATTCTTAGGGCAGTATTCTTAACACACTGAGTTTCTCCAGGTGAAAAGGCAGGGGAAGAAGTCTCAGGCAAAGGAAATAGCACATGGGAATCTTTGAGATGGAGTTTGGATCAGCCAAGGAACTGGAAGCCAGCTGGTGTATCAGGAACATGACAGGCAAGGGGAAGATGGGGAGTGGACAGGGACCGCTGCATGTTCCTGGCATCAGAACCGAGAAAGAACACAGGAGGACAGGCATGGCGAGCACCATCTTCAGTGGTCCTGTCTGGTGAAGTCAAGGATTTTTTCATGTCTCCGGGATTATGTCCCTACTCAATGGTTCATATTGTTGCTAATCAATATTTCATTTTACCAATATTCATCCTGTTACAATTATGGGGTTGGCTCTTGGTCACCCACTGGCCTTGTTTCCTACCACCTAGTCTTGATCCTCTGAAATCTACCCTGTGTATCCCATGCCAGACACAAGCCTGAAATGCTGCCACCTCTCATCCTAGGGATGCAGGCATTAATCCTGAATCCGGAGGTGAACTCAGGGTGATTCTTCAAGCCCCTAAAACTGGCAATGACATTTTATGCATAGATGCACTTTTCTGGGGTGGCCACCGTCAGAAGGCCAAGGAGTTCTGATTTTAAGCGACAGCAGTCCATGGGTCCAAATGGATGCCACGCTATCTAGTCGGTGGGGTGCTGTCAGTGTTGTCTGCTCTCTGCACCCCACCCTGCCTGCATTCTTCATACTCTCACTGGGCCTCCTTTCTGGCACTTTCTGAAACCCCGGATTCAAGTTGATGAATATGAGGAACATGACCTAAGTGTGTAGCAGGAAGGGTCTTGGGGAAGAGGGGTTAACAGCAGGCAGGTTTAAGCTTGGCAGGAAAGTCTTCAGGTCCCAAGGCAACCTAGTAACTAAGGGACACACCAGGCACTCTGCCTCCACTGGCTTCAGCTGAACCAGCTCAGGTTCATGTTGCCTTAAGCAGAGGCCCAACCTGCCTGAAGCCACCTTCTTTGCTTCATGCAGGAAAATTCCTCCTGAGCGTTCTTGATATGCTCCATCCCTGGCGTACAGATAGACTTGATCTATCCCTGTCCTCAGGAAGCTAGAAGATCGCACCCAAGTGCAAAGAGGTGGCTGTGCCAGGGGCTCCCTAAGGACATACGCCTGGGGACTCAGAGGAGGACTTCCCAGAGAGGTGACCTCTGAGTGAACACTTGGATGACCAGGAAGAGGTTATTCAGATGAAAGAGGAGGGAAAAGGCCCGCATGAGCTTCGGGGTGCCTCTGACTGAAATTCCCTTAGGAGTAGCGATCTTTGTGTTCTTTCCATAGTGGGGAAAAGTAAGGCAAATCCAAGACCTCCTGGGGCCCCAGAAACATCACGGAGAAAGAGGCTGGGGACTTCACCATAACCCTGAGGTCCTGACCAGCGGTACCAGCATCACCTGGGAGCTTGTTAGAAATGCAAATCTTCGGGCAAACCACAGACCCAAGAAATCAGAAACTCCGGCTAGGGCAGCACCTGCCTTTTAACAATCTTCTGGGATTCCGCTGCAGGCTCAGATTTGAAACCTCTGGGCTGGAAGCCCGGTTCACTATGGTTCTTTTTAGTGTTTAGTGAGAATGACTGAAGTGATCTGTCAACCAACTACTCCGCTTTGGAAAGAGAAGTGAGCGGCCTCAGCGCCGGCTACCCTGTTGGAATCGCCCTGAGTTTTGTCTAGAAAGCCTGCGCCCAGGCCACGCCCCGGCCACGCCCCGGCCACGCCCCGGACCAATCACGTAAGGCCCTGTGAGGGACCCAGGCGTGGACGTGCTAAGCACACTAGACCGTACCCATGCTGGTGCCAGGATGGTCCACCGCGGCGGGAGAAGGAGGCAAGATGCTCTGCTTTGAAGGGCTTGGAGAAATTTGTTCTTCAATGCGTACAACTGAGGTAAAGGTGCGCACCAAGGAACAAGTGATTTAGATAAAATGGCTGTTTTTTTCCCTCCTTGGTACCAGGGATTGAACTCGGGCGCATGGTCTCACGAAGTTTACCTTAGGGCCTTGCTAAGTTGCTGAAGCTGGCTTTGAACTTGCGATCCTCCTACCTTAGCCTCCTGAGCCGCTGGTATTACAGGCCTGCGCCAACGTACCTGGCAAAATGGATCTTTTTTTTTTTTTTTCCTCCTATGACAAAAACAAATCTGGAGTTGGAGAGCCTAAGACTAGGCAGCAGATGCACAGTGCCCTCAGGAATGAGGGCTCCTTCTAGATGTCCATCTAACCTGCTCCTCATGGCCACAACGCACTCATCCTTCAAAAAGGAAACACTTAAAGGAAAACCAAAAAGTGAACAAAAAGGATAGTCCTGCCTAGCCCTATCCTCCTCCTCCTAGAAACCTCTGCTTAGATCTCACCATATAGCACTGATTACTCTTAGCAGCAAGGGAGTCTGAGTTGGGGCCTCCAAAATCAAAGAGAAGTTCAACAGTGAGACCCCTGTTCACAGACCCAACCTGGGCCACCACTGCTCTCCTCCTGGGTAGGAAGAGAGAACCATGCTCTGCTCGGTTCTCGGTTCTCATTCACCCTTTGAATCTGAGAAGGAAAGTCATCTGAGGATCGGCTTCTTCTCGCAAATACACACTTGTTTCCCCTCCCAGGATTCAGGACGTGGAGTGCTTCTTTGGTGACTTGGCCAACGATAAGCATTCAGAGGTATCCTTGGGTGTGCAGACACTGGCCACTTACGCCATCATCTCTCAGGGAAAGGCTGGTGGCAATGGGGACAGTATTTCTGTGTTCTTTGTCCATAACTGCATGCAACTCGAACATAAGCAAGGACCACCTGGGCCAGGCCCCTGGTTGCTGCTGCATCAAATCCTAGCACCAAAGTGGGGAGAATTCATTTCAAAACCTCAACGTTCAAGTTCCCCCCAGACCACTTCAGTCAGAAGCCCTAGGGTGCGACCTCACATGAGCATTTTCTGAAGCCCCCGATATTCCTCTGCCCAGTCAAGATTGAGGAAGACTGGCTTAGTGAGTTGAGGTGGGAGAGGTTCCAGGAGGAATCTGAGTAGCGATCTAGAAGGTAAGGAGAGAGCCCAGGGGAGAGGCACTTCTAGAAAAATATCAAATAAAGGGCAAAAACTAAGAGGATTAGCCCAGTCATTCAAAGGAAAATAAAATATCCTATTTGCCTTTTAAAAATTGCTCTCCAGGAAATACTGACCTAAGAATCAAAAATAATGCCCAGAATCCCCAGATAGAAGGGCAAGTGGAACCTCACAATTCTCACCCACTGGGAGGATCTTTCTAGGCAGGCAGCCCTCTGCTTCCTCCAGGATATTTAAAACAGGACTTGACAGCAGAGGCTTTAGCTCCATCAGACTTTGAGGGCTCCCTCTGTTACATAAAATGAGTATACAGGGAATTTGGACTCTGGGCGGTGGAGTGGCCGAGGCGGCAGAGAACAGGAAGGCAGGACTAAGTGGGTTCATCTTAGCGGGTGAGGGACATGGAGACTTTATCCCTCATCTCAATCCCGACCCTGGGAGGGAGAGGGGGAGAAGATGATTTATGGGCCCAGGACCACATCTAATTTAAATCCTGAGTCTGATGCAGTGAGGGAGTGGTTTGATTTATTGGTTTCTTGTAACACAGACATGGAAACAACAGTAAAGGCTGTATTGATCTTCAAGACCATATCGTGAGGCACCATTAGCATGACGTATAAATACAGACATAAACCATGATGAAACAAGACCTTCTCTTGGGAGGTCATGGAGGTACCAAGTGAACTCATTACTGAAGGACAAGTCTTCTGTGGTCTGTTGATTCCGAGAAATGTCTGAGGCTACTTGCAAACAGTGGGTCCTCCTCTTGAAATCCATCTGCCTGACTAGAACTGCCAGGGTTTTCCCACCACCAGCTGCCCCCCACTGCACCCTCAGTCAGTGTAGGAAGCTGCCTCAGAAAGGAAGTTTCTGGATGCTGGAATGGATCGGCCTAGTTTGCTTTCCACATTGCTTTGCTTTTTCCCTCTGCCTCTGGGTGTCTTAGTCCATTCAGGCTCCTTAACAAAACATCCTGGACCAGGGGGCTTATAAACAACAGGAATCTATTTTTCACAGGTCTGTGGTTGGAAGTCCGAGGTGGAGGCAGCAGCAGGCTCAGTGTCTCACTTCCTGATTCATAGATGGTGTCTTCTCAATAAGCTCACCTAGTGGAAAAGACAAGGGGTCTCTCTGGAGCCTTTCTTAGGAGACCCTAATCCCATGCAAGAGGGCTCCACCTGTTTTGGGCCAGGCTAAATGGGCAATAACCAAACAGACTCCATTTTACCCTAAGACTCCATGTCATGTCAGAAATGCTTCTCCCATGGGAACACCCTGCCTCTGTACCCATCAACAGTTGCTCAGCATAGCATGTTTGGCAACACAAAATGGCAATTCTTATGTAATGTAAAATTGTTCTCCTTTCGGTTCCTATTTTTCTTGGACAATGTACCCTGTCAGAGAATGATTGTCTAGATGTTAGTAACCATTCTTTAACTTGTACCCAACTAAGGTCATTTTGACCCACTTCCCCTTCTGCTTATGATTTTAGATTTCATGATGTTAGTTTGTAGTTTTGAATCATAGCAACAGCCACAATGATTAATGTACCGACATACTTTTCTTATGGTATAAAAACCCCTGCAAGCCTAATTTTGGGTCTGTCCTCCCAATTGCCATTTGGGGCATTGTGTGAGACAGTTAGCCAGCTGGCTAATAGAGACTCTCAAATTTGGACTTCTCAATGGTGATCTGTCTGTTCTTACGTTGTGCCCCACAACATACCCTTAGGTCCTAATCATCTCCCAAAGGTACCTCCTAACACCAACAGCTGAACTTGGGGAAACTCAAACATTCAATCCTTGGCATGGGGTCACTCCAGCTTCCTATGACTTGCTTCTGAGCCCCCTCTAGACATGGTGCCTTGCAGGCTCCCTAGTGCCTTCTCCTGCTTGTTGGCTCAGAGATGCCTCAGGTGGTAAGGTCCCCCAATCTCTGCTCCTCCCTCCCACACCCACTAGGCAAGCACTGCAGTCTCCAGGTTCTGGAGTTCAGCCCATGTCCACGGCTAAGGCCCCAGCATCCATGAAGCCCACATAAACAAGCCAAGATCCCTGACCAGCCAGCAAAAGCTGCCTGAAGCAAGCTCTAGCCTGCTCCTTCCTGCCTGGTGGAACACCTCCTTGTGTCCTTGCTTCTGGGAGTTCCTTCCCAAGGGATCTCCTGAGAGTCCCCCCATTTGGGCTCCCTTTCTTTCTTCTCTGTGCTGGCCCATCACCTCCACTGATGCTCTACTCAAAATTCATCACTTTTAGAAAGATGGAAGATGGCAGAGGAAGGGGAAGTTGGAAGACCTACTGATCAGAGCTGCACTGACCTGAAACCAGCAATTCCTGGACGGTTTTTAGGCCCCAAGGGGCTTGATGCTTCAAAGTAAGTTTTTGAAAGATGTGCAGCACAACTATGACAACCTCAATTGCTGAGAGCCTTGTGGGGGAGTGGGGCTAATAGAGGGCCTGTACAGGGTAGGCCGAGAACTTTTAAAAACTGAACCTTAAACAAATTATTACATATACCAAACATGACATGATTTCTTCTCATTTTCTTAAGTGTCAACAATAGTGAAAAATACAGTCAATTCACCATTGTTAAGTCATTTCTTGGTGACGTTTTATTGTACTGCTTCCCCTGTGAATAGTAAAATGATTTATGAAACTCATTTTTCTATTATGAATAATGAGGTATAGATATTTCTACATATAGGTCTTTTCTAAACTAAAAAATACAAAAGTTTTGTAGTTATAATAATGATTCATATTTATGAATCAGTTTTTTCTATACAAGAATTGATTTTCACATCCCTGAAAGATAGGTATCCTGATACCCACTTTTCAGATGAGGCAATTGGGATTTAACTGTTACTCTCTAAACTCACACACAGCAGTTAAATGTTAGAAGGGTCCAGGGCCTCATTGCTCAGGCTGCCTTCCTGCTTTAGAAAGGTTTTGGGTCTAACAATCCTGTGCCAAGGATCAAGGGAAGCTAGATTTTCATCACATTGTCTTAAGGGAGGAGGCCACACTTCTTCCATCAGAGAGCACCAGCATGGATGTGGTGACTCACAGATGGGTGAAAAATGTATACCCGACAGCCTTCTGCATGCCAGGCACCCTCCAGATATTGAGATGAGGCAGTGAATCAACCAGGAAGAAAAAAATTCTTGCTCTCAGAGAAATGCCATTGTGGTGTGCAAGAGACAGACCATTCAGAAAAAGAAGAAAACGTGTCTTAGGTCACATAGTGGTGACAGCTCTGGGCATAAAGCAGAGAAGGGGCAAGGAGAGGGGCTTGCAATTTTAAATAGGGCGGTCAGGAAAGGACTCCCTGAGAAAGTGACCCGTGAGCAAATTCCTGGGAGGAACATTCCAGAGGGAACAGAAAATGCAAAACCCCCCAGGCAGGGAGTGCAAAGGATAGCGGAAGGCCAGTGTCGCTGGAGCTGAGCCATCAACAGTGAGATGAGGTGAGAGGTATTTGGGACCTCCTGGAGGGTCCCACTGGCCTTTGTGGTGAGCTCAGCTTTTGCTCTGAGGGAGAGAGAAAGCCATTGGAGGCTCTAAGAACAAGAGCAGCATCTTATTACTGAAACAGAGTAGACTACAAGGTCAGGGTATGATTTCACTGGCAGAGATGTCTGCAGACAGACTTTGCACTAGACTGTTAGGTCATGCTACAGGAAGGCTGGACAGGGAGAAGGCAGTCAGCCCGGGCACTGGCATTTGGGGACAACTGTGCTACAGCAACACATACCTTTTCAGCTTTTGGGGAGTGGAGCGATTTCCCTAAAACTCTAGAAAAGGAACCTCAGGACCTAAATGATCATTTTTCTTTATGAACGATGAAGGTTGGAGGTGTGGGTGGACTCCAGGAGACCTGGGAACACTTTCACAGATGGGCATGAGGCCAGGAAAGAGGGGCATGGAAGGGATTGGCAGACACCATCTTTACTCGCTCCCACCTACACCAGAGTCTGAACACACTGCCTGGAAGTGGACGTGGAGGTAAAAGATGATGATACTGTTATGTTGAATCATCTCCTCTGAGTACCTCAGAATACAACATTATTTGAAGAGATGCTCTTTCACCAAGTTAAGATGAGGTCATTAGGGGTCATTAACCCTAACCCAATGTGACTGGGGTCCACGTATGAAAGGGAAATTGGAACAGACACAGGGAGAAGACATGTGAGGACAGGTCAGCTGCCATCAGCCACAAGATGACCAGAAGCCGAGAGAAGCCTGGAGCTCTCTGACACCTCCATCCAGGACTTCAGCCCCCAGCTGTGACACATAAATCTCAGTTGCTAAGTCCCCCACGAGTTGTGGCACTTTGTTTCTGCAGTAGGAAATCCTGGAGATGACACACAGCAGCAAAGCAACAAGTCACCACCTGTCATTTCACCCAGATATCGACAGAGGGGAGATAATGGGATGGAGGGGGACAGTGGAGGAGGGATCTCCACAGCAGAATTGCTTCTGATTCTTCTGGGCCCTGAAACAGAAAGCCAAAAGACTGCCAGGCACAGTGGTGCGCACCTGTAATCCCAGTAGCCTGGGAGGCCGAGACAAGAGGATTGTGAGTTCAAGGTCAGCCTCAGCAACTCAGTGAGGCCCTAAGCAACTCAGCAAGATCCTGCCTCTTAAAAAGGATTGGGGATATGGCTCAGAGTTAAGTGCCTATGGATTCAATACCTCGTACCCCCCCAAAACGCCAAAAGACTGGCTTTTCTTGATGATATAAAAAAAAAAGTCTTGAGATGATTTACCTATCCAAGACCATTTGGGCCTCTCGTGAAAAGCAAAATTTAAAAAAAATTTTTTGAGCAGTTGACACAATTAGTGCCTACAAATATCAGCTTAAAAAACAAAACAAAACAAAACAAAACAAAAAAACCCACAAATATCAGCTTATCACATCATAAAGTTGAAGGCTGGGCCCACACAATCCTATGGATGAAATTGGTTTCTGTCTTGGTTTTAGCTTTAAAAAATTGCTTTAGAACAAGGAGACTCTCCGTGATTTCAGATCTGGCCTGGATTTTGGCAAAGAGGTGGAAACTAGATCGTGCACTGGGACACAAAAAAGGGTTTTGTGCCTCTTTGATTTTTTTTAAGACTAGTTAAGCCCAAGTGGCATCTGCAGCTCTAAACGGCGGAGAATCTGCTCTGTTCCTTTTGGCATGCGTGGTCCAGCGGAGCAGAACGTACAGAGAAAACAAGTCGGAGCCCGGCTGGTGGCAAGCCCCGCCCACCTGCCTCGGGTTGAACACAAGCCCGACACACAAAGCAGGATGTATATTTAGAAGAGAGAGCTTGTAATTAGAAAATAATGGTTGCTTCTTTTGGCCATCTTTTTAATACAACCCTATTGAATCCCTTTGCTATTATGAGGCTTGTCAGAAGCATGCCTGGGAGGTGCTGGGACAACGCGATAACATGAAATATTAATACAGGCCAGCCGTCCGCACAGCCACTGCTGGGCCTCTCCAGAACATGATGCCCGCTGGCAAGAAGCCATTGTTTGCTTGCCATTCTCATTAGTGGCAAACCTGCCATTGAAACCGCAGGCCCATGTTCATGAATCTTTCATTTGTTTTTGTGATCTGCCCATCACAGAGCTGCATTGTGGAGCCCATTAGGAAACTGAGACGCAGACATATGTGACCACCCTGCAGGCATCAGATGGTACCAGATCCCCAGCTGGACCCACTGAGCCCTCCTCGCTGGGGGCTGGGCTGAGGATTCACTGTCTTTAGTGTATTTCCAACACTGCACACTTATGGAGACTGGTGGGAGCATCCACGGAAACTGGGTGGGTTGCACACTGACCCAAACCACCACAGTAGGGTAGATGTTTATGGGACCCCAGAACCCCATCTTTGGTGTAGGAAAGCCTGCTCCATGCTCACCCTGTTAATTTGACTGTGTAAGGAAACAGCACTTTGTTTCAGGACATAAGGGTTTGGGTGGCAGACAGATGGTCACCCAGCTACACAGGGCCATCCCTGAGAGCCCTGGCTGGGACAAATCCCACTGTGGAGCCCCTTCTGTCTCTGGGCCTCCAAATGTCGGTAAACAGATGAAATCAAATTATGGTCAACAATACAGGCACTTTGGGGGAAAGAAAAAAAAAAAAGGAACAACTATGCATCTGTGAAAGGAGCAGGGACACCCAGAGCCAGGACAGGCACACTGTGGGCTGACTGCAAACACACAAAATCTGGGAGCAGAAAATCCTTTCCCTCCACCTGTCCTCTCCAAGTTGGGACTCAGAGCCAGCTCAGGAGAGGAAGGTGCGAAGGCGACTCTGACTCTTCATTTTATATGTCCCCATACTTTTAAAAAATACTTATGTTGATTTTTTTTATATATAACTACAAATTATTACCAAAGAAAGTCTCTTTGGTCTGTACAAGAAGGCTCTGGTTGTACCTATGTAGCTAGGTGATAGCTAGATAGCTAGATGATAGGCAGATAGATAAATCAGTAGGCAGATAGATAGATACCCAACATGTGCCCTATTTTTTTTTTACTATTTCTAGAGCTTTCTAGAACTCTACTGTTAAATGAATCTGTACAATCTTTATGGGCAAAGCAGGCAAAAGGTCACCTCATAGAAAGACTTTTCTGAAAAAAGATATTACTGACAAATGTTTCTTCTTCAAATTCCATTTTAAAACAAAAAATATCATCTGTGCTCCCTTTTTTAATTAAAATTCTGTACTTGAGGAGAAGAGTATTTTAAAGCTAAAGAAGCCAGGAGTCTTCTAATGAAGGCCAGCTGCCCCTGGAAGAGGGCTGCACACTGGTTCCCCTCCAGGTTTTTGCTTTTTCCAGAATGTTATATAGGGATACAAAGGGAAGGAGACTCCCATGCAGTTGGGAGGCAGGGGCTCAGGCCAGGATCAGCACTGCCCTCCCCTGCAGCACGCAGTGGGTCAGCCCAGGGTTTAGGGAGACCCCATTTAGGGACCAGAGTAGAAAGTGATAGAACCTAAGCTGAAATATAAGAACTCAGGAAAACACAGACAACAAATATTTTGTGCTCCAGCAAATCTATTAGGAAATACTAAATTCCAAGTCCTGGGGGAATGTGAAATACAGCACAAATTCCACAGAACGAGTGTCTGTAACGATGTAGGCATCTTATGCTTTCCGTTTAAACATAAACTGACCGAAACAGGGAATTGTCCCTGGCTGTGTGAATAATGATGGGAAGTGGCCTCGAGTTCCAGAAGCCACTTCCTGCAACAGCAGTGTCAGGGACTCTGGTGCAGCAACTTGACATTCATGATTCTGTTCCCATCGCACTGGATATGTCTGGCAACCCCGACTTAGGGCAGGGACGGGAAGCATTTGGGCTGTGAACAGACCCTGCTCAGCACCAAGTCTTTGACAACAAAACCACGTGCAAACAGACAAAGAGATACATGATGCCAAGTCGGTACCACTGCCATGTGTACAAAGAGTGGACTGTCTTTGACGCTGACAACTGATGCAGTCTCTCCACAAGTCTGGTCTCAAATCTGTTCCAAAATCACTTCAGCAGACGGCAGGTGACAGGTGTAGAAGCATCGTGGGGCAGAGTCCAGTGGGAGTAAGGACGGCCACACACTCTGCAAGCTGTGAGTTATAGTCTCCTGTGTGTGTGTGTGATTTTCACTCACAAGCCCATGTGCTGCTAGCTGGAGGTCTAGCTATGGAGGGGTGCTAGGTTTTCTTTTCTGCTGGGGTCCCAGGCTCTGGCTTCTTCACTGATGTCTGAACTTTGCTTTTCCCGATGCTTGGCTTCTTGGGTTTCTGTGTGTTGTTTTGAAGGGATTTCAGCCCCAGCATTTTACAATATTTGTTACACTGGTGTAGTGCTTTAAACTGATCGATGAAGGTCATGGAACAGTTGCCTTTAAATCCTTTGTACCTGTAAGTTTGGGGGAAAAGGAAATGGATTTAAAAACATGACACTTCACTAGTTTAGAAAGAAAATTTTGAAAGGGGAAATTGATGCATGAAAAATATATTTATTCCTATTTCAGACAAGGATGGCCATGTGGTTGACATAGTATTAATGAGAGATAAAAACAAAGATTGTGGGATTCAATAAAGACAAAGGTTCACTGGTCTACACAGGAAGGATCAAAATCATGGAATTATCCCAGCATTCCAGGTGCTCCCAGCTGTAACATGCCAGCCTGCCACTGCTCCTCTTAGCCATGATGACTAGCACTGGAGCATTTTGGTGAAAATTAGATTTCTTGGTGACCCAAAAGCCACCCATCCCATCCAGATGTTCGGATAAAAAAATTCCAGAACTTTGGAACTGGAAGGAATTAGTTTGGACCCTTTAGTTTGTAACTAAAGGAATTTAGACTGAGAGGTGGAACTGGCCCAAGAAGGCAAAGCACCTGAACCAAGAGACCAGATGAGAAGAGATGAGATGCTCAGTCTCCCTTCTGCAGGAGACCTCCCACCATGGAGTCCCACCTTGTCCTCATGGGGAGAAGACCCTGGGCCTTCGTCCTTCACTAGCTTTAGGAGGAACTATGTTGACCCCTTTCTTGCCCAGGAGTAATCTCTGGGCTGTTCCTTTGGGTCAGGGTCTATATTACTCTGTGCTGAATTTTTCCATCTTAATCATGGCAGACTAGTGTGCTCCTTGAATGGACAAGTTCCCAGGTCCCCAAGTCTCCCTCTCCACCTGCAGATTAACAGGATTCATCAGGAAAGCTGCTTGAAAGCTTAGACCTCCTGGGCTCTTGGCAGAATTTCTAAGAGTAGCAGAATATGGCTGCTTGTTTTGTGGCTCGAAAAGTGACCCTGCAGGTCTCTCTGCCAGCCACCAGAACATTCTCATATTCCACATGCGCTGACTCCAGGAACACCCCCTTAGAGAAGAACATGGCTGAACCAGAGCAAAGGTGTGCACCAGCCATAGACTCGCCCAGGACTGGCGCCTTCCTGAAACAGTCTTCCTTCTCACCACAGATGAGCTCTATGGCATTCAAAGGAATTTGTCTTCAACATGCAACACTGGTAAATAAACACTTAGAAGAAACATATTCATACACCCACATGGTCCTTCTTGCATTCACGTGGCCCCTGCCCATTGTTGCCGTCTGCATGCTGCCACCAGAGTGACCTCTACAAAACATGAGTCATGCCATTCCCCTGCTTAACATTCCATTTCTGTTAAGATGAAGACAAAGTTCCCATCCTGCCTGCAGTGCCACTGACTGGCCGCCTCTGCCCACCTTGACCTCCTCTCAGCCCTGGAAGTGACCAAGCTGGTATCTTCCAAGAGTCTCTGCGTAGACCATTCCCTCTGCAAGGGATGCCCCTGCCTCCCTTCTCTCGTCCTTCCCATCTTCAGTCCTCCACTCATTTTGCTTCCTCTAGCAAGCCTTCTTGACCTCAAAACCAAGTGACACCCCAGCTGCAGGCTCTCCAAAGGGAGCACCTC
This sequence comes from Glaucomys volans, assembly GCA_020662805.1. Taxonomy (NCBI): domain Eukaryota; kingdom Metazoa; phylum Chordata; class Mammalia; order Rodentia; family Sciuridae; genus Glaucomys; species Glaucomys volans. The sequence goes on along the minus strand of JAJEJO010000698.1, from coordinate 212,301 downwards.
GACCTCATGGCGTGCTCACACACACCATCTGTGCAGGAGTGGCTTAAGGTCTGTCCCTCCCCACGCTGCAAACCCAACAGGGCAGAACAAAGGCCAGCACCCTCTCCTCACTGGTATGCCTTCAGCGTCTCAATATGCAGAGGACGGTCAGAAACAAACCCCAGGGTGCTTCAAATTTGGGGGGGTTGTTCAAAGAGTTTTTTCAATGTTCTCATGTTGTCCTGTGTCCTTAAAAATACAGACATATGTGAGGAAGGGACAGCTACTTTCTGCCCACCCCTTCTCTACAGTACCTAGCCAAGCACTGTGCTAGAGGGGACAGGTACAGCAGAGGACAAGCAAGCCATTGACCCCAGTCACTTGTTGTCTAGGGAAAGAGACAGATGTCACATCATTATGGTGACATATGATGCAGGTGAAGTACTTACTGTTGGCTTAGTAAGACATTAAGTCTCTCTGATCTGCTATCAGTTTTCTCATCTCCAAAATGGAAAGAATGATAACACCTGGCTCATGGGGTTGCTGAGAGGATGGAGTGAGAGAATCCACATAAACCACCCAGCTGAATGGCTTCCTCAACAGGACCAAGCTCAGGAAACAATGCCAAGAAGGGACAAATGGGATGGCATCAGATTAAATGGCGTCTGCACAGCAGAGGAAACAACTAAGGATGTGAAGAGGGAACCTACAGATGGGATAAAAATCCTTGCTAGCTACTCTTCTGACAGATAATTAATATAGAGGAAAAAAAAGAACTCAAAAAACTTAACACCAAAAAGGCAAATAACCAATTAATAAATGGGAACTCAATAGACAATTCTCAAAAGAAGACATACAAATAGTCAACAAATATATGAAAACATGTTCAACATCATTATAACTAGGGAAACGAAAGTCAAACCTACACTGAGACTTCATCTCGCTCCAGTGAGAACAGCGGCCATCAAGAATACAAACAATAAAAAATGCTGGAGGGGCTGTGGAGAAAAGGGACACTTTACCCTGTTGGTGGGATGGTAAATTAGTACAGCCACTATGGAAATCAACAGAGAAGCTTCTCAAAAGACTAAGAATGGAACCACCCTATGACCCATCTATACCACTCCTATTCATATTTATTTTGAAGAATTAAAAGTCATCAAACTACAGTGATACACTCCCACCCATGTTTATAGCAGCACAATTCACATAGCCAAACTATAGGACCAGCCTAGGTAGTGGAACAGATAAAAAAATGTATACACTCAATGGAGTTTTATTCAGCCACAATGAAGAATGAAATTGTGTCATTTGTGGAATTTGAGAATATTATGCTAAACAAAATAAGCCAAACTCAAAGTCAAGGGTTGTATGTTTTCTCTCATATGTGGAAGCTAGAGAGAAAAAAGGTAGGGGGATCTCATGAAAGAAAGAAGGAAAACCAGCAGAGTAGAGGAAAGAACCAAAGAAAGGGGAAAAGGGGGGAAGGGGGAAATACTGAGGAGCAATATTGACCAAATTATGTAGTTCTATTGTGTGCATGTACAAATATGTAACAAATCCCACTATTATGTATAATTATAATGCACAAAAAATAAGAAAAAAACCCACCCACCTAAGTACATGACATATAGCAAAGATCCAGTTGCTACTGGTCACATTCTTATTATAACCTTCACTATTATAATTGGTACAGCTGCTGGGGTCTTCCTGTGAAGGAATATTGAACGTGAGACTGGAGAATGAGGGATTTTCCAAGGAAGGGAGAGAAATAGGGTGTGCCCGGCATATAGAGCCATTGACATAATTTGCAGAGCCTGGAGCAAAATGTAAAGATGAGTTTCCTATCCAAAAATTATGAAAAATTCCAAGAGAAAAACAAGAGAGCATTAAACCAAACACAGAACCCCTCCAAATATGGGGCCTCAGACTAGCACATGGATTGCACACCCACGAGGCTAGCCCTGACTGGGGAGAGAGTTCAGGCCATTTCTAACTAATAGAACCAAACACAAATTGGTAAAAAGGAGTTCACAACACTGGCATGATGTGGATGCTGTAGCTGGAATGAAGAAGTTGGGCCTCCTTCATTAATGGTAGAAACCATCAATGTCAGCATGCCTGGAATGGGTGGGGAGTGGGACCAGGCTCCTCTCACTATCATCCAAGCTGGGTTCACACTCTGTAGGTGTGAAAGCTCTTTCCTTTCTGTAGCTACAGCTCCATCCTGACATGCTTGCTACAAATCCTGCCTGCCCGCTCCTCCACCCTGCTAGGTTGTGCTCTGCCCTGGGGAGCCCACAGTCCATTTCTTTCTGCAAAATGACTTGACCTCTATAAGTCAAGTTCATTCGTTGGGAAAAAAGTCAGACGGGAGTTGAATCTAGCAGGGTAGGAAAAATTCTCCTGCTAAGCATGTCATTTTTACATCTCTATCTTTCTCTGCAGGAGACCCCAGAAAAGGTCAAAATGCCAGCCCGTGTGCTCTTCCTGAGCACGCCCTGGGGACACAGGAGGCCAGCTGTGCCTGCTTGTCAGACACTATGGTAGCCTCTTCTCCTCTGATGCTGCAGAGGCTTCACTGCCTCATACCAATTCCAAAGCATCTCAGGCAAGCTGGAAATGTAGGGACAGGGACAGCATCCTGGTTCAAGCACATCAGAAATAAGTCCTGGTCATTCATGTCAGGATTGCTTGAGGCTTTTAAAAGTTTAGACATCTCATCTCTGCAAAAGAGAAAAACTGCTTTATGCTTATCCCAGAAAGGCCATGGCTTCCTCCTTAAGCACTGCCTTGTGGCTAAGTGCTAATGCTGAGTAACAAGTGAGCTCTTATCTAATGGTTCCCAGCTCTGGAATGGAAAGAGCAAAGTTTGCTCAGAGGAACATGATTTCTGGGTAGCCTGGGGAGCCCAGATCTCTTCCAGGAATCCAGTTCCTTCTTTTTCCTCCACTTAACCTTTTGCCTTGTATCCTCAGAGAATGCCAATAGCAGGCAGCAGAGACTCAGCTGGGGTGAGATGTCTGTGAATGGGCACAGTGAGGCCCAAGAGCTAAGGCAGCCCTGTGCAGTCTAGTAGGCCCTCTCCCAGCCTCCAGCTCCCTGTGTGTCCCAGATAGAGTGTTACCTCTCCGGAGCCCTCTGGGACTCCATGCCACCAAAAGGCATTCCTCCAACTTTATCCATGCTTTTCCTAGACTTTTCATGGAATTAGTGGTATCTCTGCACTTCTCCTCTCCACAGACTGTGATCTTTCCCAGGACACTCTGTTATGCCCAAGATTCCTGTCTAGGGCAGCCTTTTCCTATTAATACTTAAGAAACAAATGAATGGATCCCAGCTTAATTCTCAGGTACTTAATCTTGCCCAGCATGGGTTTCCTTATCACATTTCAGTGCATTTCTTTCTTTCCCTGTAACAGTCTGTTTTCTGTTGCTATAACAAAATACCTGAGGCTGGATACTTTATAAAGAAAAGAGATTGATTTGGCTGATGATTCTGGTGGCCAGAGGATTCAAACATGGCATCAGCATCCTGATAAGGATCCCCTGGCTACATTATATTATAGTATAGAGAAGTTGAAAGAGAAATGGTTGGGTATTGAAGGGGCCAGTATTTGGGGTGGCCTTCCTATATAACATCCCACTCTCATGGGAACTAATTCATTCCATGAGACCAGCATCGATCCCTTTTAGGTCCATGCCCCCACAACCTAATCACCTTCCCCTAGGCCCTGTCTCTTAGATTCCACCACCTCAACACCACCACCTAGGAACCAATTTTCCAACAGGTGAAACTCCAGGGGACACACTCAAACTATATCCAAACCAGAGTACTCCCCATCTAACGCTGGTCTCTCAATTTGTCCTCTCAGGTAATAGCAAACTTCTTTCCCCCAGCTTCTTCAGATGCAGACTTTTGGACTTGTTTGTTTTGGTTTTTTGGTTTTTGCTTCCCAGCATCTACCAAATTAAGACTCTTTCTCCTTAATTTCATCTCTGCCTCGGCCAAGAGGTTTTTTGTTTTTTGTTTTTTTAAAAATTTTTTGTAGTTGTGTATGGACAGCATGCCTTTATTTTATTTATTTTCATATGGTGCTAAGGATTGAACCCATTGCCTCACACATGCTAGGCAAGTGCTCTACCACTGAGCTAAAGCCCCAACCAGGGCCTCTGCTTTGACGGATTGTTCTCTCAAACCAGTAGCCATTACCATGGCCATTGCCCTTGCCTGGGAGAAAAACAGGGTGATGTCCTTACGTTTCTAGACCAATTAACCCCAGATTCATTCAAAGGACATGAGTTCAAGTTCAGCAGGCTCTCGTTTCTACCCAAGCAATGGAAACACAGTCCTCCTGTCTGTGACCCACTTTGCATGCTACACATGCCCGTTGCTGCCCTTGGGATTGGAGGTGACCACAAATCTGCATGTTCACGACAGCTCTGGAGCATGGTCACTACTGAAACACACTGCTGTTTTCCTTGCTGGATAGATGTTCGGGGTTGAATAGCATCCCCCAAAGGCACATCCTTCCCAGAAGCTCAGAGTGTGCTCTTATCTAGAAATAAGGTTGTTGCAGATGTAATTACTTAGAATGAGGTCATCTGGGAATAGGGAGGGCCCTTAATCCAGCAAGACTGGTATCTGTAGAAGAAGAGAAGGTCATGTGTTGTGTGAGGCAGAGATTGGAGCGATGCGCCCACAAGCCAAGGAATACCGAGGACTAGGGCACCCAGCAGAGGCTGGGGAACAGACAAGGAACAGCTCTCCCTCAGCCCCTCCAGGAGGAGCCAGCCCCGCCAACACCTTGCCTCCAGAATTCCACCCTCCAGAGCTATGATAAGATAAATTCCTGATATGTTAAGCCTCTAAACTGTGGGTTGAATTATTATGGCAACCCTAAGGAACTAACACAATGAATTCAAGAGTGTGGGTTTTTTTGTTTTTTTGTTTTTTGTTTTTTGGTACTGGGAATGGAACTCAGAGGCACTCCACCACTGAGCCACATCTGCAGCCCTATTTTTGTATTTTATTTAGAGACAGCATCTCACTGAGTTGCTTAGGGCCTTGCTAAGTTGCTGAGGCTGACTTTGAACTCGTGATCCTCCTGCCTCAGCCTCCCAAGTGCTGGGATTACAGGCGTGCACCACTGCGCCCTGCAAGTGTGGTTTTGAGACTTTTTGGGTATATATTTCCATTTTTAGCTCTGCTGAATGGGACTAAGTTTAACTATCTTTAACCTCTGATTAGCATGATTTTCTAACCCATCTTTTTTTGTTTGTTCGTTTGTTTGTTTAACTAGCCATCCTCTCAGAACCCCAGAAGTGGAACAATAAACATCTTCCTGAGTGGGAGAGGTGCATGCAAATTGCCCAGGGATCTTGTTAAAATGCTGGTCTGGATCCAGTAGGTGTGTTTTGAAGTTCTGCATTTCTAACAAGCTTAGAGTGACCCAGGGCCTCGCTTTGAGTCACAGGGACAAAAACTACTCAAAGTCTTGAAGGATCTCAAATCATTCCCATTTGACCTTGTAAAGGTCTTTATATTTATAAACCAGGACACAGGTATAACTTGAAGTCCGCACCAGACAACATAAATAAAGTCACATTGATGTTCCACTTGAGAAGAAGCTAGAAAGGTACCTGATTCCACAGTCCTGCAGAGCTGACACTTGCTTTGTGCTGGAAACAGTGCAAGGCCGACTTCCTGCTGGAAAACAATTCCTCTCTCGTCTTACCCTGATAGGGGTGACTCAGACCTGCAGACTCACAAACAGCACCACCGGGCGGTGTGGCCAGCCCTCCCCAGCTGGTTTGCTCCCAGCTTCCCTGTGCGAGGCATTGCCTTCACACACACCCACAGAGAGGAATGGCTGGGAGCTGGCTGCAGAGCTGATCGTTCTGGCCATGGGGAAGAAAGCAACATTCTTGAATGACTTCTTAAAGGCTCACTTCAAGAAAACTAAATGAGGCAAGAAAACCCCATATGTAAGGCCCCCCATGAGTTAATAACCCTTTTAGAAGCAAGCTGGAAGCTGTTTATAACAGTTTTAGTTCAATATCCTTTCTGAAGAAAATTCTAATATATAGGAAGTGGCTATAAGGGCAAGGAGTCCCATTTGAGAGTTAGGGTTAGGATTAAAGCAAAGCCCTTCCTTGGTGTGTGTGTGTACACATACACTATAATTTGAGTCTAGAATGTCCCCCAAAGTACCATGTTAAAGGCTTGGTCCCTAGTCCATGGTGCTATTGGAAAGAAGTAGAACTTTTAAGAGGTGGGGCCTAGTGGAAAGATATTAGGTCATTGTGGACAGCCCTTAAAGAACATATTGGGACCTCATCCCTTCTGTTTCTCTTTGCTCCCCAGCTGTTATGATGTTATGATGTGCCACACACTCCCACCATGTTCTGACTCACCACGGGCCCAAAGGCAATGAGATCAACCAACCATGGACTGAAATCTTTAAAACTAAATCTTTAAAAACTAAAATGAGTTTTTCCTCTGTTTAAGTAGATTATCTCAGGTATTTTGTTATAGTAACACAAAGTTAACTAACACTGTGTGTATGTGCACCTGTGTGTCTAACATTGTGTATGTATGTTTAGAATAAAACCAGGGCTGGATTTGTGCATTGGCAGGACAGATTGTCACCTTTAATGGGGGAGGTTTCCTATTCTGGAAACATCTAGTAATTCCTGAAATTTCATCAAATTCCATACCTTTCTTTTTTTTATCTACATTTATTCACCCCTTCATTCAGTGGCACCAGCTATATGTCAGACACTATAGGGAAACTAGAGGAGATCATTGAGCTCTGTGGCTCTTTACCAGACCCTGAGATCTTACAGGGAAGACAGACACATCAACTGGTAATGACAGTATTCTGTGATGAAATGCTGTAGGACCCCAGAAGATACAAGTTTTCATACTTCTCATGAATTCTAAAAAGGTTTCACAGTAGAACGAAGGCTCGGGGTTTATCTGGTTCAGCACCAGAAGTTTATAGACACACTGTGAGCAAGAGCGGCCATTCAGAGGAGGAGTGAATTTGGAGGGCCCTTCTGAACCAGCTCCTGTTTCACAGCCATTTTTTTTCTGTGAATTGGCTGCTCCTAAAAATATGTTCCAAGAAGAAAGAGTCCCCACAAGATGCTTTGAAAAGCAACATTCTGTGATGTAAAGTCTGTGAGAAATGCATTATCATGTAACCACATCTGTGTTTTCTAGAGAAGTTGTATTATGAGGGTGTCTACAGGGTGACCTTCTGTTTAGACAAGTGACCTTCAGCAACTAATCTCCACAAACTCCATGGAAACTGTTACAGTTTGGTTATGAGATTTCCCCCAGAAGCTCATGTGTGGGACAGTGCTAGAATTTTCACAGGTGAAATGATTTGGTTATGAACCTAATCAGTGGATTAATCCACTAATATGGATTAACTAGGTAGTAATGGTAGGCAGGAAGGGTGTGGTTGGGGAAAGCAGGTGCATGGGGGGTGTGTCTTTTAGGTTTATTTTTTGTGTCTGGTGAGCAGAGTTCTTTGTTTCCTGACTGCCATGTCCTGAGCTGCTTTCCTGAACCATGACCTTCCACCATGATGCTCTGCCTTACCACCTTGGGCCCAGAACTGTAGAGTCAGTTGATTGTGGACTGAATTTTTTTTTTTTTTTTGTACCAGTGATTGAACCTAGAGGCCTTTAACCACTGAGCTACATACCCATCCCTTTTTATTTTTTATTTTGAGACAGGGTCTTGCTAAGTTGCTCAGGCCCTCTATGAGTTGCTAAGACTGGCTTTGAACTTGTGATCCTCCTGCCTCAGCCTCCCCAGTTGCTGGGATTACAGGTATGTGCCACCACACCCCACTAGAAGGAACTTCTGAAACCAAGAGCCAAAATAAACTTTTTTTCCTCTGTGTTGTTCTTGTCAGGTATTTTAATCACAGTGATAAAAAAAAAAAAAAAAAAAAAAAAAAACCTGACTAAAACAGGCACCCAGTTCTGGCCACACCATCTCTCCCTGGCCTGTCCAGGTAGCCTCTTACTAGTTGGTCCTTGCTTCCTGCCTTGTCCAGACAGTGTGTTCTCCCATGGTCACCCAGAATGTAAACTGGATCAAGGTCAAGCAAGTGCTGGAATGTTCCATCTCCCTTAGTATAAACCCTGGGCTTACAGGGCCCCTGTCTCCAGCTCCTGGCCACTCTCTGTCCTGATCATCCACTCTCAGCCCTATGGCTCCTCCCTCAGTCTCAGTCTAAGCAACAGCCTGGGCTGCCTCCATGGAAACCATCCCTGGTCCTTTCTTCCCTCAGCCACCCAGCTGGAAAAAAGCAGAACACTGTAAGTTTCCTCCTTTTGCAGAAGCATGAGAGAAAGGAGGAAAGAGAGAGCACCCTACCCACTGGCAAGATGACCCAGACAAGATGACCCAGAATCCCTGAACACTAGCAGGCCTCCTGCTCTTGTTGCTTCTGAAGGCACCCCCAAACCAGGAGGATCTCTGTGATGGGAGCCCTGAGGAAGAGAGAGCAGAAAGGGGCCCTGGGAGGGGGAAAGCACTCACCCACTAAGAACCCATTCTTGAGGTGGCATGTGTCCTGTCCCTGTGAACATGCAAGAAGCACAAAGTCCACTCCTTGTCTGAAGCTGAAACTGGAACTGAGGACAAAGAGCTGAGGAGGGGATGATGGAAGGAGGACTCCCCTCAAATAAGCAGCCTGAGATGCATCCCCAGGCCCAAGCCCAGGGTGCTGGATCCTGGTCCGCCCTCACTCCACCTGCAGCAAGGAGCCTCAGGCCACAGGCAGAGGACAGGGAGGAGTGTCTGCAGTCCCACGGGTACCAGCTGCTGGAAAGTTCACCCCTCAGAAGAGTGCCTGGATGACGCCCTGGACAGGGTGAGGGTGGGGGACAAGGTCACATTTCCAGGGTGTGGCTGTCTGGACAGCGCTAATGCCAGGTCTTCCCCACTGACATGTTCCAAAGTCCTCTGGTGGGGGGCCACTCCTCCAGAACAGCACTCCATTATTCCCTAGGCTCCTGCCCTTGTGCTTCCAGCAGGTGTCTGACTCCCTTACACACATACACACACACACACACACACACACACACACACCCCACCTCCTTTCCAACCCTTTCCTCTTGTGGCAGATCTGTTGATTCCATGCCCTCCTGGAAGCACCTTCCTCTTTGATCCCTGTCACCTGGCTCCCCACCCCACCACCTCTGCACTTGGCTTCCACCTTCCCCAAGGCAATATTGGTCTTTTTTTTTTTTTTTTCTTTTTGACATCTCTGGTCTTTACCCAGTCCTATCTGTCAGCCACCCCTGTGCCCTCCTCTTCTCTCCCTCCTACTGTCTCCCAGCCTGTTTGCAAGGGGCTATCTCTAGCCCTCAGGCTTCCCTCTAGATGTTCTTTCTGTTCAAATTTGTCTCTGAAACCATATAGCAAATGACAAGAAGTCATCTGTGAGTCTCTTAGGACCTGGGAATGGACTGCAGGGGGATAACAAGGCATAGGGTCAGGTGTGCTAGGAAGCCCATGGGTACCCACTTGGGTCACTTCAACAGAACTGTCCTCTGGAAGGCTTCGGCGCAGGGGCCAGGAGACAGCATGCTCGGGGAGCATGTATCCTCACAGCTCTGTTGAACCTTAGAGACTCCAGTCACATACCCAGCCTCGCCAAAATGGTGAAATGACAGTTGTTCCCTCACAGGCCTCCAGACTTCCTTGATGGCAAAGACTGGCCAGATAAATCAGCCCACAGGCCAGCTAGCTCTACAACAGCATGATCTGGTCAGATTAAATGGATGTAGGCCACCCTCCAGGGCAGGTGATGATGGTGGCAGTCCAAGACAGTAGATATTTAGGGTGCCAAAGTGCTGGTCTCCAGTGCATCAGGCCTTTGAGACTGGTCCTCAGAGGCCTGGCATCTGTGAGGCAGCTGAAATACTTGGCGTCCCACAGTGACACAGGCCTGAATGTGGTTTCCATATCAGGGACGCCTGACACTTGCCACACGTCCTTAAGCCTCATCCAGTTCAGTTTTTCTTCCAAGGCTAGAAAGTCCCACGCACTGATGGGTAGCCACACAGAGAGGAGTCCTTGGCGGCTATTCGTATCCTTCTTCTTTTGGCCAGTGCTTACTGACTGGGAAGAAATCTGCCCAGAGTAGTTTTCTTGGTTTTACTCAACCAGCAACATGAAACTGGGGGGCGGGGGCTGTTTTGTTTTGTTTTTGTATTCTTTTGTTTGGCGACTACGGAGGGCAAAGTATTGGCTCTGCTGCCCTCTGGTGGTGAGTCACAATCCATCCTTTTCCCCAGAACTCAAGCAGGCTGGAAGAGCAGAGGGTTTTTGCAAAGTCCACTCTGACCTGGTCAGGTCTGCTTTCCTGCACTCATTGCTTTAGAATGGTTTGGGCTTGATTAGGTTAGGTTTTCAAGTCACCAGGCATTTCCCTTGTCTCTCTTAAAGACCTGTAGGTGGCTGAGCCATTTCAAATCAGAAGCATGTTCAAAGGTCCAGTTAGTATCATGGGTCTAAGTGGAAAATAGATTGCTGAATGTCAAAACAGGCACACTTTGTTACTTGAAACTTTTGTACATAACATTGCCAAAAGATGAAGAGTGTTAGATATAGGTGATGCGCCTCCAGACTTGAACATTATCGCCCACTCCCAGGAGAAATACAACACATTTCTAAGGATCATACTACCAAGTAAAGTTGAATTAAAATGAGTAAGTCATGGCAGTTTCCTATTTTGTTTTTGAGTTATAAGTAACTTACTCCCAAATAGCACCACAACCTTGCACTTCATTAAACAAGAGAACAAGGCAGGTTGCATTTACTGGGGCGTCAGCTAGAGATATGGTGCAGATTGAGACATAGGGAATATTTTCTTTGAATGACACAGCTCTGATACTTGTGCTGGGGGTTCATTCCGGCAGCAGAGGCCAGGCACCAAGCTTCCACAGAACTCCATAGAACTCGCAATTCCCCTTTTCTAAACTGAGCTTGCTAGAACAGGCTAGCCTGGTCCTTACTAGTCCGTCTCCTCTCCTGTGCTCTCTGGAAGCCTTCTGCAGTCAGCCACTCTCCTCTCTTTCTTCCCCTAGTTCAATGGCATCCAACAGGACATTTCTCAACCTATCTTCAAAGTGCCTTTGAACTTGAACCCTTTCCTAGTCTGCAGACATTGTTTTCAGACCATTTGATAGGTTTGGCTTTTGCCAAAATTTGAGAATTGCTTCAGTCAAATCTTGCCTCCCAGCTTTGAGAATGTGCCCCTTCATCTCAGGTGTTCCTTACCTACCTCGCTCTGGTAAGGGGCACAGGTCCTACCTACCCCTCTTCACCTGCCAAGTGCTGGAGGTGGGCGTGGCCACCCGATTTCATTGCAAGCACCGGGGGTTCCAAGGAACCTGTCAAGGGACCTCTCAACCAATCCTGGAGAAGTTTTTAAAACCAGGCTTTACCCGTTTTTAAAACCAGGCTTCTAAGATAGTTTTGTGGGGAGAAAGAAATCTGTGGAATTAAAAAAAATTGTGACTTTTCTTTAAACATTTAAAAAGTTTTTTAAAAACAGACAAGATGAAGCCGGGCGTGGTGGCGCACGCCTGTAATCCCAGCACTTGGGAGGCTAAGACAGGAGGATCGCGAGTTCAAAGCCAGCCTCAGCAATTTAGCGAGGCTCTAAGCAACTCAGTGAGACCTTGTCTCTAAACAAAATACAAAATGGGGCTGGGGGTGTGGCTCAGTGGTGGAGTGCCCCTGGGTTCAATCCCCAGTACCAAAAAAAAAAAAAAAAAAAAAGGCAAGATGATCTCATATCTCTTTCAAAGCTCTCAAACGCCGGGCAGTCCCTTCCCCCATCTCGGCGGGCCCCTGGGACTCTGCGTGGGTGGGAAAGATTTAAGTAACACTTCACAGGCAGCCTCTCTCCCTGGGTTCCAGCCATCCTTCTTCTAATGGGTCTTGGGCAGCTGTCCCAGGCCAGATAAGTCACATTAAAGCTAAGAACAAAACCAAAGGCTTGGATTTCGTTTTAAATTAGGAAGGGGGAAAATGTGCCACTTGAAGCTCTCGAATGGTCTTGGTTCCTGGAAACTGTTGATGTGCTTTTGAAAGATGTCTTAAATCATCACGCTCCTGAGTTCATCCTAGTCTGGGGAATTTGGAGACAGTTTCTGCTTTGATTTGGTAGAAAGTTCTTATAAATAACAGTATTCATTTGCCTGTACTGGTATCAGGCTGAGGAGTTAGAGGGGAAAGAAAACTTGTATTTATCTAGATTACACTGGGCTTCAGGGTCTAGATGGAGATTAGCTGGGGCATCTTAAGGAGAAGCCTGAGTGTCCCCATTCTGCAGACAAGTGACTTCCAGAAGGTAATGTCACACTGCACACAGCTGGAACGATGGGAACCCAGGGCTCAAACCAGGTCTGGCTGATGAGGGAATCTGCCCATGTCCTGCAGAGAACGTGGAAATCTAAAGCAAAGCTCCTTTTGGGAAAGTCCCCTGGGGTCCAATGGCTTTCATAAATAGGTCCCAATGAATTTATCTTCAAAATGGGAACACTTTCAGGACAAATGCTAAAGTGGGTGGGAAGCAAGGACATCAGACACAAGGCTTCTGTCCTGGGGACACTGGAATTCTTCCTCATCTAGTAGGCCGGACACACACCTCCCATGCCAAGGGCGAGGCTGCCCAGGAGAAATGGAGGTCGGTGGCCAGGCCCAGACTCAAGCCACGTCTGTCTAAAGCCCTGCTCTCACTATTCCACATCATAACCCTTCCTGACCTGCTCCCTTCACGAGCCTGAGGTCAGGACCAAACTCCCTGAAGGGTACAGCAGCCAGAGCTCTGGTCAGCTCCTGTTGGGGGTGGGAAGGCAGGACATAATTCTAATATAAAACTTTACTGAGCAGGTTTTCAGAAGGAAAATATCCAAACTGCATCTTGGTTCTGAGACCAAACTAGAAGCTCTCTGCACCCAGCGAGAATTTCATGACTCAGACCTACTGATCTGGAGGTTAAAAGAAAGAATGGTCCCTTTCCAGTTCTTCAAATCCCTCTACTTTTCTCCATCCTTCATTGAAGTTGAAAATTAGCATAGTTGTTAGAACATTGCTGATGTTGATGGTCTGAAATATGCAGAAAGCTCCTGTCCATAAGTCATCCCTAACCATGGGAGTACCCCAGTCAACGTGTGTCCATCACCCCTTTTTATTGTTTTGTATTTCTGATAATTACTGGCTCTAGAAAAATGGCCCATCGGGGCTAGCCACTTCCCAAAGATAGCAAGTGACCCCTTCCCAGAGCACCTCCACGTGTAAACCAACTGATCCAGAGCCCATACCCACCACCTCCTCCATCAGGCTCTCACACCCAGGGCACCATCCACCTGCCCTTATCACCACAAGGCAGGTACCAGAATCTGAGGGACAACCCCTGTGCCCCAGAGCCCACTGAAAATTTCAAAGCAGCAATCCCAGGCCTGCTTACCCAATTTTGCCCAATCCTTACTGGAAAAAAAAATTAAGGTTCTTGTCCACGTTTTCTCCTTACTTCCTCTGCCTCCTTATGGTCCCTGTGCTTCCACATGTGGCCCTCCATGGAATAGTGTACCCCCTTCTCCTGGGAACTGTGAGTAACAACTAGTTTTCAACCACAGTTGCATCCTGATCCATTGGCCTCACCATAAATAATCAATATTAAACCTGTATGTTTGAAACAAATCATCCCCTCCAAAAGCCATTTTCCTCTTCTCCTCCTTGCAGATGGTCTTAGTACATGGGAAGAACAGTCAGGAGTAAAGGCAATGGCAGCTCCAGTTCTCATCAAGAACCACCTATAGCCAACTTGGGGGTCAAGTAAAGCACAGAGAAGGGACAGTTTGTTTAAATGATGCCTGGGGGAAAGTTGTAGCAACATCTGAGCAAGCAACTGAGCAAAGCAACACTCTATACTAAATTAAATGACCAAAGGAACTAAACAGACACTTCTCAAAAGAAGAAATACAAATGGCCAACAAATATAAGAAAACAATGTTCAACATCTAGCCATTAGGGAAATTAAAATCAGAACTACACTGAAATTTCATCTCACTTCAGTTAGAATGGCAGCCATCAAAAATACAAACAATAACAAGTGCTGGAGGAGATGTGCAGAAAAAAAGAACAGGTTTCCACTGTTGGTGGGACTGCAAATTAGCATAACCACTATGGAAATCAATATGGAAGTTCCACAAAAGACTAGGAATGGAACCACCAAATGACCCAGCTATAGCAGTCCTTAGTATTTGTCCTGAAGAATTAAAGTCAGTACAGTACAGCAACACATGCATATCCATGTTTATAGCACACAATTCACAATAGTCAAATTATGGAACCAGCCTAGGTATCTGTCAATAGATGGATGGATAATATGACATATGGATAAAAAGATGCAGTATATGTACTCAATGGAGTTCCACTCATCCATAAAGAAGAATGAAATTGTGTCATTTGCAGGAAAATGGATGGAACTTGAAAGCATTATGTTAAGTGAAAAAAGCCAAACTCAAAAGGTGAAACGTCATATGTTTTCTCTCATATGTGGAAACCAGAGAAAAAGGTTGAGGAGGGGAATGAAGGAATCTCATGAAAAACAGATGAGAAACCACTAGAGTAGAGGAAAAGGATCAGAATTGGGGGTGGGGGAAGGAAAGGAGAGGTACTGGGAAATGAAATTGACCAAATTATATTGTCGTATTGTTTGCATGTACAAATACATAATGATGGATTTCATTATTGTGTATGATTATAATGAACCAATAAAAAAGAAAATAAATGAATAAATAAATTAGGAAAACAAACCCACAATCAACAACAGTTCTTTGGCAGCCATTGGCTCCTGCAGTAATCATCCTGGTGTCTGTGAGTAGTAGTAGTTCTGGGGAAAAAATTGACTAAAAATATGTAAATTGAATTTACTGTGCTTAACTGCAATTTTTTTTTTTTTTTTTTTTTTTTTTTGGTCCTGGGGATTGAACTCAGGGGCACTCAACCACTGAACCACAGCCCCAGCCCTATTTGTATTTTATTTAGAGACAGGGTCTCACTGAGTTGTTTAGCGCCTCGCCATTGCTGAGGTTGGCTTTGAACTCACAATCCTCCTGTCTCAGCCTCCCAAGCCGCTGGGATTACAGACATGCGCCAGTGCACCTGGCTATATATATATACTTTTAAGGAACTTTTAAAAGTGAAGATATTAGGAGAGATCCAAGATGGCAGACTAAAGGGAGGCTGCATTTCTTGTCGCTCCGCAACCTGGGATTCAAGCAGAGGAATATCAGTTTCTCTGTGAGGCAGTCTGTGCTCCTCATCCATCCCCTGCTGTTTACCCCATTTGTCTACCTCAATCAACAACAGTCTGCCAGGGTATCAACTACATTTGAGCTAAGCCCACTGCCAACACCATTCTTAATGGAGAAAAACTGAAAGCATTCCCTTTAAAAACTGGAACAAGACAGGGATGCCCACTGTCACCACTTCTATTCGACATTGTGCTTGAAATGCTAGCCAGAGCAATTAGACAGACCACAGAAATTAAAGGAATATGAATAGGAAAAGAAGAACTCAGGCTGTCACTATTTGCCAATGACCTGATCCTATATTTAGAGGATCCAAAAAACTCCACCAGGAAACTTTTAGACCTAATTAATGAATTCAAAAGAATAGCAGGATATGAAATAAACACACATAAATCAAATGCATTTATATACATAAGCATTGAGTCATCCGAAAGTGAAATGAGGAAAACAACTCCATTCACAATAACCTAAAAAAAAAAAAAAAAAAAAACTTGGGAATCAATCTAACAAAAGAGGTGAAAGACCTCTACAATGAAGACTACAGAACATTAAAGAAAGAAATTGAGGAAGACCTTAGAAGATGGAAAGATCTCCCATGTTCTTGGATAGGGAGAATTAATATAATCAAAATGGCCATACTTCCAAAGGTGCTATACAGATTTAATGCAATTCCAATAAAAATTCCAATGACATTCCTCATACAAATAGAGAAAGCAATCATGAAATTCATCTGGAAGAACAAAAGACCCAGAATATCCAAAGCAATCCTGGGCAGGAAGAATGATGCAGGAGGTATCACAATACCAGATCCTAAAATCTACTATAGAGCAATAGTAACAAAAACAGCATGGTATTGGCACCAAAATAGACAGGTAGACCAATGGTACAGAATAGAAGACACAGAGACAAACCCACATAAGTACAGTTACCGCATACTAGACAAAGGAGCCAAAAACATACAATGGAGAAAAGATAGCCTCTTCAACAAATGGTGCTGGCAAAACTGGAAATCTATATGCAGTAAAATGAAATTAAAGCCCTATCTCTCACCCTGTACAAAACTCAACTCAAAATGGATCAAGGATCTAGGAATTAAACCTGAGACCCTTCACCAAATAGAAGAAAAAGTAGGCCCAAATCTTCATCATATTGGCTTAGGACCAGACTTCCTTAACATGACCCCCAGAGCACAAGAAATAAAAGGAAGAATCAATAAATGGGATGGATTCAAACTAAAAAGCTTTATCTCAGCAAAAGAAACAATCAATAATGTGAAAAGAGAGCCTACAGAGTGGGAAAAAATCTTTTCCACACACTTTCAGACAGAGCACTCATCTCCATAATTTAAAAAGAACTTAAAAAACTTTATACCAAAAATACAAAGAACCCAATCAATAAATGGGCTAAGGAACTGGGCAGACACTTCACAGAAGATGATATACAAGTGATCAACAAATATATGAAAAACTGCTCATCATCTCTAGTAATTAGAGAAATGCACATTAAAATCACCCTAAGATTTCATCTAACTCTAATTAGAATGGCTATTATCAGGAACACAAGCAATAATAAATGTTGGCGTGGATGTGGGGAAAAAGGCACACTTATACATTGCTGGTGGAGTTGCAAATTGGTGCAGCCACTCTGGTAAGCAGTATGGAGACTCCTCAAAAAACTTGGAATGGACCCATCATTTGACCCAGCTATCCAACTCCTCAGTTTATACCCAAAGGTCTTAAAATCAGCGAAGTATAGGGATGCAGCCACATCTATGTTCATAGCTGCTCAATTCACAATAGCTAGATTGTGGAACCAACGTAGATGCCCTTCAATTGATGAATGGATAAAGAAACTGTGGTATATATGCACAATGGAATATTCTCAGCCATAAAGAAGAATAAAACTATGGCATTTGCTGATAAATGGGTGGAGTTGGAGAATATCATGCTAAGTGAAATAAGCCAAGCCCGAAAAACCAAAGGCCAAATGTTTTCTCTGATAAGTGGATGATGATACATAACAGGGCAGGAGGCAGGGTAGGGGGAGTGCAGACAAGAGAAGAAAGGAGGAACTTTGGATTGTGTAGAGGAAAATGGGACAGGAGGGAGTGGGGGAAAGAAATTTAGTAGACTGAGACAGTATTGCTCTATGTATATGTAAGATTATATGAATCGTGTGAATCTACATTGTGAAAAAAAAGATATATTCCCTGCTGTATGATTATATCAAAATGGGTTGTACTGTCATGCATAATTAAAAAGAACCAATAAAAAAGTGAAGATATAAAATGCATAAAAATGAAATATTCATTGTTAAAAGACTTCCCAAAAAAGCTGGCACTTTTTCTTCCGTGACATCTCTGTGTTAAATCTGGAAATGTGTTTACGAAAGTTCTTGTTTGTTTCAAAGTTAGGAAACATATGTGTTTCCCTGCGAGAACAAAGTCCATAAATATTTTACATAAGTGAGGCAAGGGAAATGAATTCATCCCAAGAACATTTGTCAACCCACAGTGAGGACAGGGAATCCACTCTGCCCACGTCGGCCTCAGTGTTGGCCTGGAAGGTGTTTGGAGGCCTGGTGTTAATGACATGCACTCCATTTTTTTCCTACTCACCCTTTAGCCAGTGTTGCTATGCCAACATCAGTTAACTTCATGCCTACACCTATGGGAAAAGAGAAAGGACAGTTGGGGTTACTGGGGATCCTCAGAAAGGGATCAGCCATCCACTCAGAGAAGAGATAGAGCCAGCTCCATTGTCACCTCCCTTCCTGCAGAAATGCACACGTTCCTCCTGGTTTCCACTCCCAGAGGCCCAGAACTGACAGCCTTTCCACATGCACCCCACCTCAGAGGGTGAAATGAGGAAGGCAGACCCCCGATGCATCAGGGCCTGTGAGTCAAATCTCGTCCCGGGATGGAGGAGGCTCAGCTGCTCTGTGATGCATCCGAGGCCCGTCTCTTTCCCATGAGCTCTCTCTCCAGAAATGCTCTGACTTGGACTTGGTTCTGCTCCCTAATTCCTCATTGAAAGTGGAAACACTTAGACAAGGGAAGGAGGAGTAGTCACGGGCTGTGGTGGTCAATATCAACAGTGAGACAATTCAAGGTGACGTCTGTTCAGTTTGAAGTCCAACCATGTTCCCATTTGCAAGAACATGGTTTTCCATCCAGGGCTAAAGATTTTCTGGATTGACTTCAGGCCTAGAGTGATAGTCTTTTAAATAGTGGCCTGGGCATGCCAACATTTGGGATCCAAGGTCTGCCCTTTTGGCACTTGGTCTGCCCTTTTGGCACTTAACCTAACCATGGTTGGTTGGTGAGGAGGTACCAAATCCAAAATGACAAAATAGCTACCTGAGCTACCAGCTCCGCTGAGAGCCATAATTTGTCCCTGGTAGAATCACAAGCACACAGCAGGGGCAGGTGGAAGAGTAGCTAGGAAACCAGGGATGCAAGGAGGATGGACAATCTACTGCCTTTCAGGGTGAGGAGGGCAAGAGCCCTAACTTCTGCAGCAGAAGAGTCACCTGTTATGGTTTAGATGTGAAGTGTCTTCCAAAAGCTTATGTGTGAAACAATGCAAGAATTCTCACAAGTGAAATAATTAGATTATGAGATACATAACCTAATCAGTGGATTAATCCACTGATATAGATTAACTGGGTGGTAATTATAGGCACGTAGGATGTGGATGAAGGAAGGAGGTCATAGAAGGCATGTCTTTAGGGTTCATATTTTGTCCCTGCTGAGACGAACTTTCTCTCTGCTTCCTCGTTGCCATGTCCTGAGCTGCTCTCCTCCGCCATGCCCTTCCTCTGTGATGTTCTGCCTCATCTTGGACCCAGAGCTGCGGAGTAAGCAGACCTTGGACTGAAACTCTGAAACTGTGAGCCAAATTAGGCTTTTCCTCCTCAAGTTCTGTTGGTTTTTTAGTCACAGTAAAGCTGGCTGAAGCACCACCCTCTCACTCTGCCCACCTCGGCCTCCCGGTTCTAGCAGGAAAGAAGGGCACCTCTCTGATGCTGAGAGTGTAAAAAGCCCCCGGGCCTTTCTAGAATGTTTCCCCCTAACCAGGTACCCATTCTTTTCTTGTCTTCCCAGCGTGGCTTCTGCCCCAACTCACTGGACCTCACCTACATGATCTAGTAATGACCTTTAATCACAGGGCATAGCATCCAAAATGCCACCCTACCAGTATCTGACCTGCCAGATGACAGGCTGGTGTCTTCTCCCCTCCACTCTCACCTCTGACTCTGGTTCTATATGGGCCAGGCTGTAAGGACCAGTCTCCCCACCACCAGCAGCTGACCGGACCACAAGAAGGTCAGGCAGCCTAGAAACTAGTCTGGGCTGTGCAAGAAGGAACCAGTGTGACCCGCAAAGTCAACCCTGAGGGTCATGATTGATGACAATCTAGTTCTATGATTCCCTATTCCAGAGGCCCAGAAAAGGAAAGTTGAAGGGTTAACACTGATTTAACTGGGTCTGCTTGGAGCATGTCAAACGATGGGACATGTTGCTATTCAGACTGGTTAGCCAGACAGAAGCAAGGAACCTGGCTTTACTGCAGAGCACCTGTGAGCTGAATTAGACATGGCACTTTGGGGGTGCCAGGGAGCATCGTTAAAGCCTCTTTCACAGTTGGTAACTCATTCATCTCACTCTGAAAGCTTCTAGCAACTTAAACATATGTAAAAATGCTCAAAATGCTTTTTACTATGGGGATTATGCTTTTTTTTTTTTTTTTTTAAGATACCAAAATGCAAAAGCCCTCTTTAGCCATCTTGTTTCATAGAAAGTTGTACTTAAAAATCACAGTTCTAAGTTGCACAAAAGTCTAATTTTTAAAGTCATTTGGCAAAAGGTCCTTGCACTTGGAGAATTGCTCTCCCTTGCGTCTCATAATTGCCGACTGTCATTTTCAGTTTAGAAAAATAGAACATAATTTTTAAAAAGAAACTTCTCTCTCAGTTTAATAATTTGTCAGCCATTCAACCAAGGTTATGAACAATCACTAGAGAACAATGAACTAAATTCCAACGTGCAGCTATTAACCTGAGCTGCGGAAAATAGTGACCTACAGGTTGTTTCTGGTGGAAGGAAGGAAGTTGGCAGCACCAGGAGTCTATTCTCCAGAATTTGAGTTCTTGGATCTTTTTAGTAACAGCTCTTAGAAGGCCTAATGATCTCACCAGTGAACCAGTCTTGGTTCCAAACCACAGACTCACCTTTTACCCCACAAACCTACAGGCCCCAGAACAATCCTATAAACAAGCAGAAGCACCAAGGGAGGGAGTAACTTTTAAGAGTTCAAGAAGAGGATGATTGAGTTTGGTTTGCTTTAACCCTAATTCCAAGGTCCCAGTCAAATCACAATAAGTGGAGACATTGCTTAGAGAATGGATGGGTTATTTCATGACACAGTGGTAGTGACAATAAAAGCATTCCCCAGCAGCAGAGTAAGTAGACACCATTGTGAAATACCACACCAGCACATTCAACCACACATCATTTACAGAGAGATGTAATATTCCACTATAGTTGCTTACTAGTGCCTAGAAGCGAAACTAGCTGTACACGAAGCTCCAGGGCATTGTTTTTCAGTAGACAAACTCTATTTAATGCAAAATAAACTCTGAAGGAGAAAAGATGGGGGGGGGGCCAACAACTGACACCATCAGAGTCTGACTAGAATGAATAACTGGTGTGTGGCAGCCAAAGTTATTCAAAGACTGAATGGTTATGGCTTACCATAAAGGTGCCTATCTGCCCATCTATAGGACAGGAATGTGGCAGGAGCCTGCTGGCCTGCAAGGAGTCTCTGAGTGGGCTGAGGAGGAAGTGCACATGCTGCTGCCTCCTAGCACCAGGGGACACTTGGAAAGGTTGGGAAGTAAATCTCTTGCAAATCTGTTCATTTACGGTGAAGTGAGAAAGCTTGGGATTCAGACTCAGAAAATGTGGGTTGGAGTCTTGGACTTCACTTACTAGCTGAGTGGCGGCAATTAAATCACTGCCTCCCATCCTCAGTTTTCTCATCTGTAAAATGGAGATCATAATATCTTCTTTGCAGGGTTATTATGAAGTGACCTACACTTAAATAAATATAACAGAAAGAAATGAGGGCCTGTGGAAATGGGTGAAATCCAAGTCTGTAGTCTAGTTAATTATACTGTGGCAAAGGCCGTCTCTGGTTCTGACTAGGTGCTACGGTCATGGTAGATGTCATTAGGCAAAGCCGGGTGAAAGGTACATAGGGGTTTGTATATATTTGCAAATTCTTGTGAGTCTGTCTACAATTATTTCAATACAAGGACTTCAAAAATCAGGAATATTTTGTTATGTGGCCATGCTGCACGAGGACATCAGGTTGGATTTGGACGGCTGGATGGGAGGGGGCAGGACAACTGGCAACTAGCTTCAAGCATGGAGAGCAACCAATCAAACGCAGACAGATAAACCCCACTGACCCTCACATCTTCCTATCACTCAGCAGGACCCTCAGTCCATTCCAGGCTCTAAAGGCCCCCGGGGCCACGTGTGACTTCTCTGGCTCTCCACCCTGGCCTTCACTGGCTCTCTCACCCGAGAGCCAAATCCCAATAAAACTTGGTTCAGCCACTTCTGGTCTGACTCCTGTTTGGCCACCCACATCCAATCTTAGACACATTTCACTATCTCATTTAACCCTCACAACAACCTCACATGGAATGCTCTGAAACACAGACAGCTGGATCATTTGCCAAAAGGCTGACAGCGAGGACATGGCAGGGCAGGAAGGACACACAGAGCCAGCCTGCTCTCACTCCAGCCACCACTGCACACCATGGCTCCACGGGCAGGGCCACCACCAGCATTTCCTTGCCCAAGAACTATCTCTGCTCGCTCTGCCCAGCTTGGCTTGCCTAAGTGGTAGGTGGCAGTGCAGGGAATTAAGGTCCCCACGAGGGGCAGCCTTCAGTTGGTATTGGGGGAGCTGGAGGGTAAACTCTGGGGGTGGGGAGGCGGGGTGCTGGTCCTGGGAAGTGCACTCTGAGTAGGCTCCTGGCAGAGCGAGCTCCAGTTACCCACGGCAGTAACTGGCTATGTATCCCTGTGCCCTGTCAGCTGCCTGTCCCTCTTTAGTTTCTCTTCTTCACTCCCCTACACTTGTTTTCTGGGACTCCCCCTCCCAAATAGTTATTTGTGCTCAAATACAGTGGCCTTCTGACCCTTCCTCTGCATCTGTAGCTTCCTCATCCTCAAAGTCAACTAAGTGTGAACAGAAATTATTCCTCCAAAACTGAACCTGTATTGAATATGTACAAGGGGTTTTTTTGGGTCATTGTTCCCTAAACAGTACGCTATAACTGTTTACATAGTATTTACATTGTGTTATGTACTAACTCTAGAGATGATTTTAAATATGCAGGAGGATGTGTGTAAGTTATGTGCAGACACTATGCAATTTTAAATAAAGGGTTTAAGCATCCAAAGACCTGGGTATCCACAGGGGTCCTGGAACCAATCCCCGGTATTACCAAGGGATAACAGTACTCACCTTGGTCTATTCCTGGTGAACCCTAATTATGACAACCCCTCTTCATCTAAGAAATGGGACTCCTAAAAATTTGTGTATACATTGAAAGCCTGCTGTGAAGTCACTAGGGGAGCGTAAGATTTGAAGCATCTTAAAGGCCCTTTCACCTAAGAATAGAATATTGCATCTCAATTTATCCTTTCATACATCTGGATTTTCATGTGCACTTCTGAGTTTGCACCTAACAATAAAGTCAATCTCTTTTGGAGTGGGAAGCATTACTGGCATGAATATTAAAGAGAACTTTATAAATTCATTCAATTGGCCATTTCAGGCTCCTCTGTCAAACCTTGTTTCTGATGAGATATCAGGAACACCTTCTTTGGGTCAAGGTGCCCCGGGCATGCAGCAGACCCTCTTTCCCCGCCCCTTCCCTCCTTCACTCCTCCCCCTTAGAGCATCCTAGACCAGCATCCCTGCAGCCAGGCAAGCTACTGTCCTCACCCTGCATGTCAGTGACCAGGAGGCAGCCGCTTGTTTTCTGGTATACCCAGTGCTGGAAGGTACAACATTTCTGACCAGCCTCTGATTCTCTTCTCAAGAAGTTTATTTCCTTCCCATCTCTGATGGAATACTTCACAAATTCTCCAATCAGCTCCTCTTCCACTGTTGCATAAGGGATGTTGTTCTCGGGCCGATGGATGAGAAAAATGGGAATGATCCTGGAAGGGAACAGACCATGGACACACATCAAGCTTTCCAATGGGAAGAGAACCTGCTGGGCCCACCAGGAGCAGTGGCCAATTGGAGAATCAACCTCTGGGTTCCATTAGAATTTTTTTTTTTTTTTTTTTTTTTTTGGTACTGGGGATGGAACCTGGGCCTTGCCCATACTAGGCAAAGGCTCTACCACTGAGTTACACCCCCCAACCCTATCCATTAGATTTAGACTAAAAAGTCCCCCAATTATTATTTAATGATTAAGAATTTATTTAATGAGTAAGTTTTTATTTCTAGACTTGATTAGAAATTCCTCCTTGAGATTAATTTCAATTGCTTATATAGAAATGAGTATCTTCGTAATAGTTGGATCTTAATATTGCATTAATCAATGACTATAATCAATCTATCCACCCACCTCTCCACCCATCCCACATCCCTCCACCCATCCACCTGCTCATCCCTGTTTCCTTCTGTTCAGTTTACAGATATTCATTCAGGAGCCTCCGTGTCAGACACGCTTCCAGACACTTCTACAAGCAGCAGTAAAGAAAACAGAGGCTCTGCTCTTGTGGATCTTACATTCAATGAGAGACAGACAATAAGCAAGTAAAAGCACACAGCTGAATGTTAGGTGGAAATATGAAGTGGCGGAGAGGAGACACAGGGGTGGGAAAGGGTGACATTTCATTCAGGGGTGTCAGAGAAGTCCTTGTGGATTAATAGAGAGCATTTAAGGGGAGAGCTGTGGGAAGTAAGTGGAGAACCATGAGGAAATCTAAGGCAAGAACATTCCAGAGTAAGGAAAGAAATCATTCTGATTTTAGGATGAAAGCTCTAGTGTGTCTTGTTAAAGAAATTTCAGGCGCTCCAGGTGAGGACAGAATGACCCACGCCAGATGGAAGTGGGCACATTTGGGGCAGTAGCCCTGCCCCCTCCTACTGCAGTCAGCCTGGCCATGGAGGCTTCCTCTGCTGTGCTTGTCAATTTTGCAGGGTTCAGGTGATGCTCTGAGGACCCCCTCTGGCCAATGACCCAGTACCAAGCAAAAAGGTTCACAATTTGTCAGGATTCTTATCAATCAAGCAGCCCTGGCAGGGTGGGGGTATAGGGACAGAAACAAAGATTAGGCATGATTCAGGTTCTTTATTAGCCTGGTCTCTGCCCACTGGGACCCATTTGCATAGACAATGTGACGCCATTGATATTCATGAATTCAAACACAAGCTGCTCCAGCGTGGAGTGTTTTGTTCAAGTTCCCCCAGCTCTGTAAAAGCGAACCTCCCCAGGCCCGCTCCATTGTCTGGAATTAAACACGGGGACATCCCAAGGGTCCAGAGCCTCTCTCTAGGCTGCAAATGTGGGTAAGCACAGAAGCTTCCAGAGAAAGCTAGAATGTACCTGGCCGGCTCTGTGTGTGTGTGTGTGTGTGTGCGCGTGCACGTGTGCTCGCATGTTCTTGCTCTAAAATCCTTTGATGTGAGTGCCATGACCATAGAATCTCGCCCAGATGCCCTTCTGAGGACACCCTTCCCTATATTACTCATCATTCATGTGGTCACAAATCCTCCCACTGTAAGAAAGGGAAAGCAGTTTTTCACAGAAAAACATCCCCTCCTATCCTGGGGGCCTTGGTTGGTTTACTGCAATGCTGACGCTGATGAAGGCCATTAAGCCCCTACCCCCTACTGTCCCTTTCCAAGTCCCGAGACCAATCTGATCTTTGTAATTTTGTGTTCTTTTCCCTCAGAGGGCCCCATATATTGGAAGAGGCAAGCTGCAGAAAGCCATTTAGTGGCTTCAATCTTCCCTTCCCAAAGGAGGAGCCTGAGAGGGAGACTGGGGGCGGGGGTGGGGGGGGGGGGGGGGAGGGGGGAATGACAGGGTGAGGCCCGAACTCATCCCAGATTGCTGTCTCCGAATATTTAACCAAAAAGCTGAAGGATATGGAGAGTAAGCCCTAGTGAACGTCCCTAAATGTTCCCCTACCCGCCCTCCTGCCCCGCCCTAACTGAGCCTGCCACCAAAACCCCTCCCACCACCTGGCCCTGCTAAAATCCTATAAAACCCAGGTCCTCCTTGCAGCCCACCCCCATTTTCCCCTTGAAAATGTGCCCCTCCGTTGCTTATTAAAGCATCACTGGTCCGTTGAGGTCGGCCTCCATTTCCTTTTCCTTTTTGTATTCTCTTTTATGTGCTTTCAAAAGCAATTGTGTTTTTTCTTTGCATTACATTAATTTTTTTTTTCATTTGCTGACGAATACTTGAGTACTAAATAAGTGAGTTAAGTATTTTTTGGTGAAGAGCAGAAAGCATTAGAGACACTACTGGGTCTGCTCAACATACCACCTGAGGGCAAGTATTTTTCCCAGTTTGTGAGCCAACAGGGGCCCTGTAGGAAAGCTCCCTCCTCTTTCCCCTCCCAGGCTCGGCAGCTCCGCCTGGATTCCCTGCAGCTTCCGCCTTCCACTTAGCATGCAAATACGATCACACCCAGACACACAGGCCGGTAAACACAAGCTCCAGACACCCCCAGATCTTCTAAGGCCAATAAATATTGCAGCAATGAGTGGATAAAAGTAATCAGCGTAATTTATCTCTGTAGGATTCCAGGAAGTAGCTACTGTGTTCCCGGTGACCTGGTCAACCAGTCCACTCTTCCCTGTCACATCACCATATCTTATTTTCATCATAGGACTAATTACACGGGGACAGTGTCCTGTGTTTGCTTATTGTTTAGACAATGATATACCCATGAGAATAGATAGCTTTCTTTTCTATTTAATGTGGTAGATATATTTAATGAATGAATTAATCTAGCCAGTCATTCATCCATCCATGCATATATTTTTTAAAGGATTGTTCATCAGGTCTCTCTCCGTGTCTCTGGAGCCCAAACAGGACAGAGGCATGCAATCCCCATGGGACCTACAGATAGAGACCACCTTATCACCTGACATACTTCACACCCTCACCCCTCCCGCCTTCAAGTCCCCAGCAAGTCAGGGTGATAACCCAAGGCAGGATAAACACACTTACTCCGGCACTTCTCCAAAGCCTTCCAGGGGCTGGGCTTCAGCAGCGTAGATCTTGGCATAGTGTCTGGCAGTATTTTGAACATAGCATTCCTACATCACCCAAACACATGGGAAATCCAAGTGATTAGAAGGATTCACACAGAGTGTCACTCAGTAACATCATTCCAGCAATTTTCCCAATAAAGGTCACATGGATGGATTCCTGAACCCATCTTCTGGTTGGAGTCACAACAATAACAACAGGTTTATTTATTTACTTTTTTTTTTCTGTCATGCTGGGGATCAAACCCAGCACATGCTAGGCAAACACTCTTAACTGAGCTACATCCCCAGTCTTTGAAGCAGCAATTATAACCTAGAGTTGACCATGTACAGAGGAGCTCTGAGACATGAAGGGAGTTACCCAGGCCAAGGTCAAGGGGTCTCAAGGTATCCAAACTATTACACTTCTAAGATCAGCATGGTTGAAGTTCACCTCTGAACTAAAGGGGCTGGGTCCCTTGGCATGATGTCAGAAAACGCTGGGGGTGGGGCTCCTGGTTTCCCTGTGAGATCTCCCACTGCAATTCCTTTCTAAGTTGTAATTTGCATAATAAATAAGGACACCTTGACAGGATTTCGGGCTCAGGAAAATCGAAGTGTGACCTGCTTCCTCCTCTGTGGTGCTTTTCTGGGTGCGAGTCTGCGTGTTGGGGGATTTCCTATGACTGGGCCATACTCAAGATGGAAATCTCGGTGAAAGAAAAGAAAAAGAGGTGTGGATTCAGAGGAGAAAGGAACAGAGTAGCTGCCCTCATAAGCACGTGGTCTCACAGACATCACCATGCCTGTACTGCAGATGGGTTAGGCTTGACAGTACCTGGGGGAGTCATCTAAGCTCAATCCACTAGTTCATGGGTCAAAATGTTAAAAGGGCACTTGGTTTGTCAAAGAGCTACACCCAACCCTCCTGACAGCTTAGCCAGTGCTGGTGTGGAGCACTGACTAAGCTGGGGTCAAGAGGGGTAGAGGGAGGGAGGGGAAAAGTCAGTGCTCCTCCTCCCCTGACCTCTCCTGACCTCCCTTACCCTCCCCTGTCCTCTCCTCCCCTCTGGCCTCAACTTCTGCAGCTCAGTAACAGAG
Organism: Glaucomys volans; assembly: GCA_020662805.1. NCBI lineage: Eukaryota > Metazoa > Chordata > Mammalia > Rodentia > Sciuridae > Glaucomys > Glaucomys volans. The sequence goes on along the minus strand of JAJEJO010000698.1, from coordinate 184,562 downwards.
AGAGAGATGGGACTTAGCAGGAGACTTCAGCCAATCTCTGTACTTTATAGGCTGACATGGAACCAAACTCAGGAAAGCAGGCAACAAGACAAATGCTGACCCTTGGAAAACACTACCCTGCTGCCTTTCCACAAAACGTTCAAGAGTTCAATGCTGGTTCTATCTGTCCTGGGATCCTTGGGAATCCTGGAATCGAGAGTTGCTTCCAACCTCCACCTTCCAAATCATCCCATGTCCAAGGAGATTTAAATCTACCCGGCCTCCAAGGGACAGAAATGACCACATTTCAAGTTAGAACTGGGGAGGGGTCTCCAGGCATTGGCTAAGTCACAATGGGCTGGTATGAAACCAAGAAATTACTTTCAAAAACTAAGTGACCCCCAGCACTCACTTCGATCCACACTCCAAGACTAAATGACCTCCAGCTTTCAGCCCTGATCCACACCCCAACTAAACAACCCATAGCATTCAGCTTTGAGCCACGCCCCAAAAAAGAGCAATGCCCCAAAAAAGAGCAACGCCCCAAAAAAGAGCAACGCCCCTGAGAGGCACTCCCAATCATTCTGATTTTCATCTCAGGTTTTCATGGTCACTCTCATACCTGAAGGGACACCTTAGGGGAAGACAGACCCACCTGGGCAGCAAGTTTGTAGTTCCTTTGGATGAGCTCGTCATTGTTTCTGGTCCCATGGGCGACGGCGTTGTGCACCTTGAGCACGCAGGCGTGGCCCGGCTGGAAGACGGGCGTGAGGCCCTGCATCACCGTGCTGCGGAAGGCTTTGCGGTGGACCCCTTCCCCGAAGTGCAGCGCCTCTGTGGCGATCTGACCGCGCAGGCGGCCTCCAAAGTAGCTGTCATTGAGGAAGTCGTCTTTGAAGATGAGCTGGCTGAATTCGATCTCTTCGCATCCTAGAACACAGGACAGTTTTTTTTTGTTTTGTTTTTTTTTGTTTTTGAACCAGGGATTGAACTCAGGGACACTCGGCCACTGAGCCACATCCCCAGCCCTATTTTGTATTTTGTTTAGAGACAGGGTCTCACTGAGTTGCTTAGGGCCTCGCTAAATTGCTGAGGCTGGCTTTGAACTCGCGATCCTCCTGACTCAGCCTCCCAAGTCGCTTGGATTACAGGCGTGCGCCACCGCGCCCGGCTCACCGCACAGTTTTGAATGGACTGAGAACTAGTGTCTCCACCTAAGGACAAGGACAAGGTTGACCTGTTGAACAGAGAGGGAACAACCACACTCAACTCCTAAAAGAGACGGAGCTAAAGGCAGAGATGTGTGGGGTTGTGGGGAGAGGAAGTGACACTGAAGGAGGGTAGAGGAGGATCAGTCTGAGACCCCAGTGGGATACAAGCCAGGGGAGATAAGTTGGAGAGAAACTGGGGAGACCGAGAAAAGAATTGTAGACAGATCTGGAGATTAAAAGCAGAACCATGCAGAATAACTAAAGGCAAGTCAAAAAGGTGGGTCAAGTGCACGTGTAGAGGAGGGAGGCAGGACAAATGACCAGATCCGATAGCACCATATCAACCTTTCATCACAATTGGTGCCTTTTTTGGGCATTTTTTCTAAGTACTCCCCTGTGAAATCTTAACACTACAAATTACACACACACACACATACCCCCCGCCCCTCTCTCTCTCATGTGCCATGTGTATATCTATACTTTATACACAAAAAGAGTAAGATTGTTTTGCCCCCTTCAAGGTGATACTGCCTCAATTGAGAAAGCATATGATATATATATGATAGACATATATATATGAAATAGGCAAAAAATATTAAAAAAATTTTGCCTTTGAAGAAAAATTGAAAAGAGTATACTTATTTTGGGC
>JAJEJO010000698.1:171462-182323 GCA_020662805.1 Glaucomys volans | reverse complement strand
TTCTCTTTAGACCTGTCTTTTGTTACAGGGCTCTGTTCCAACTAAGACCTCAGGAGAGTTGAAGAAAAAATATTTTTCTTCCCCTACAACTCCTGAGTAACCTGACCAGGATTCCAATGGGATGCTTTCTCAGGGAAGCTCTTAGGTGATAGTTGTAACACAGGTTGCATCCTAAGTGACAGAACCAGAAGAAAAATTTTAATTTATAGCTAAGAGTGTAGTTTTATTGTGTTAGCAGTTAAATTTTAAAAATAGATGAGAAATGGATAGGGACTGGTTTTTGTTTTTTGTTTTTGTTCTTTTTTGGTACTGGGGATTGAACTCAGGGGCACTCCACCACTGAGCCACATTCCCAGCCCTATTTTGTATTTTATTTAGAGACAGGGTCTGAGTTGCTTAGGGCCTCGCTAAGTTGCTGAGGCTGGCTTTGAACTTGGGATCCTCCTGCCTAAACCTCCCAAATGCTGGGATTACAGGCGTGCACCACCACGCCCGGCTGGGACTGTTTTTTATACAACCCAAACCTTCTCAATTTTAGTTACATGATTAATTTTATTTTAACAATTTGCTTCAAATACCACTTACAGAATATGGGAAATTTTTCTATGCCAGAACCTAATAAACATGAACCATATTTTCCACAACCTTTTCCCCTTCAAAATCCTCAAATTTCTAAAATTCAAGAAAATTTTCAAAAGTAAAAAGTTTAGGTTTATGCTTTTGAATTAATCAAATCTGGGCTGGGAATGTAGCTCAGGTGGTACAGTCCTGTAGTCTCAGGTGGTAGAGTCCTGGCCTAGCATCCAGGAGGCAGTGGATTTGACAGCAGTGCTGCAAACCTCCTTCCATTAAAACAAATATTAAAAATTAAATTTTAAAAACACATTAAATGTAACCAGGCATGGTGGTGCACACCTGTAATCCCAGCTGCTCAGGAGGCTGAAGCAGGAGGATCATGAATTCAAAGTCAGCCTCAGCAATAGCGAGGCACTAAGCAACTCAGTGAGACCCTGTCTCTAAATAAAATACAAAACAGGGCTGGGGATGTGGCGCAGTGGTGGAGTGCCTCTGGCTTCAATCACCAGTACCAAAATAGAAACCCCCCCCAAAAAAACAATCACAACAACAACAAAAACAACATTACTTTCTCTGGAAAGCCCTTTGGGGAAAGAGCTGGAGTTTTAGCTGGGATGTGACTCCCTTTGCAGAAGAAGCAGATTTGAACCTGCAACTTGGCAGAAACTGAGAGGATCTCCAAATGTCTGCTGCAGCAATGCCTGAAATGTCTCTGTCACTGAGGGTGCATCTCAGAGCTCAGCCCTCTTCTGCAGCGGAAGACAGCAGGAAGCATGCCTGACTGAGACCAGTTTCTTCTCTGGGAAGAGTGACTCAGGTAACTGGAACAGGGAGCACCTGAGGGGGGTCTCAGAAAAGACCAGTGCGGTAGTTCAAGTCTCAGGCTGTGCAGAGCTCTCCATTGCCCGGGCTCACCGACCCAGCTGCCTCAAGCACAGGAGGGGACAGTTGTGTGAGAGAACCAGGCAAGACTCATGGGAATCAATCAGCCAAATGGGTGCCTGTGAGTGTCAGGAGATCAAAAGAACTCCCTGGGGTTCTCTGCTACACCATGTGGCTACCTGCAGCCCTTGTGTCAAAGACCGCTGTGAGTTGGAGAAAGCAATCCACGCATATATTCATAAAATGTAATGACATCATTAAGTCGGGCTACTTGTGTTTAATTTGGCCCAACATTCATTTCAGGCTTTCCCGAGAGTTTAGCTTTATTAGTTTTTTAAATTAGAGACTGACTTACAAAATCTTATTTGTTCCTCCTATAGAGAATTCAATGAATATTTAGTGAGGGATGCCTCTAAATTAAAAAAAGGTGATTAAAAGTCATTTTCAGCTGATTCAACTAAAGGTACAGGGTTAGGCGAGGCCTGGTGTGGCCTCCCCAACCTGATAAGTTAGGGAAAATGGGATGACCAGTCACAGAGGGGCAGAAGCTGGGAGCAGAGGATGCCTTGAAGGTCCAGACCCAAAATCTGTGGTTGGAGTCAACAGGCTCTAACAGTAACACCATTTCCATCTAGTTGTCTGTCTAATATCCCCATTGGGGTCTCATTCTTGACTAGTAAAAGCCTTGTGAAATGAGTTTATGCAAACCAAAATTAAGAAAGTCACAATCAGATGTGAATGCCCCTCAGTGTTAAGAAGCTGACTGAAAACAGCAAAGCCCTTGTCAAAATTGTTTTCTAGAATAGGAGGAGGAAGGGAATTGATTCTTTGCATATTTTGACTTTTGGGGATGTGAAGCAGAAATGAGGGAAGGATTTTAAATTATAGCACAAGTACACTACACACTGAAGACAGGGATTTAGCATTTGAATGGGGATGTGAAGAGCTTGCATTTAAGTTTATTGTTTTGGATAATTATTGCTGCATTTGCTAGACCATTCCCAATTATGATCCAGTTTCTTGCTTTTGGCATACTTGATCTTAGTGTGCCTTGATCACTTCTCTTATCCTGTTTTCAGGGATCTCAGGTGTTTTGGTTGCTTTCAAACTCATTACAGGCGATACAACTTTAAGATGCTAACCCAATATTATCATCAGAGTTTTACCCATATCTTCCCTAATGCAGAACAAGGGTCCTACGCTGTGCTAAGAGTTAGTGATAGGGAGGTGAGGGGGCCTTCGGGGTATGTGGAGCCACCTTGCTCTGGCTCCCAAGAGCTGATTGTGGGCGTCTCCACCAGCTTCATAGTTTTTTTTTTTTTTGTTTTTTTCTGCTTTTTTTTTTTTTTGCAGTGCCGGGGATTGAACCCAGGGCCTTGTGCATACAAGGCAGGCACTCTACCAACTGAGCTATATCCCCAGCCCTAGCTTCACAGTTTGTGATCACATTGGTAGTATAAAATTGGCCATGCTGAGGGGGCATCTGTACCATGGAAACTGGAAAACTACAGACCACTAGGGATGGGCATGGGTGGACACAGGCTGGCGAGTGATTTTCCCTAAGAGGGAATACATGATGAACGTGGGTTCCACCAAACTGTGGGAAACTCAATGGATGGCCCTCTGGCGGCACAAGCACGCAGGAGCAGCAGATTTTAGGCAGTGGCAACACCAGACAGGAAGCACAAAAACCCATCCTTCATTTTCATTGAGATGCAAACAAACAGGGTCATACTCCAGCACTGGGCTCTCTCTGCTCAGCCAGTCAATCTAAAAAGGGAATTGAAGGAACAAAACATGCTGTGTAAGTGTCACAGGCTGGAAAACTGAGTGACAGTGTGACTGTGACGCAGACAGTGACAGTGTGATGCAGACAGGAGAAGGTCAGATCCAGGCACCCACCACCGCCGCATGTTCCCAGCACCTGCACCGCTACAGGCTAAGCTGTCTCTGAAACGAAATGCAGGAGGGTGTTTGCAGCCCAGTGGAACAAGCAGCGGGAGGATGGCCCTGCCAAAATCTCATGGAAATGGCTCCTGTATCGTCCCTCATTTCTCCAGTCATCCCTGAGCTCCCCATGGAGTTGGAAGGGCCCACGGGACAGTGTTCTACCATTCACACCAGGAGCTGTCACAGGGAGCCCATTCCTCTAACAGGCCGACTCACATGGGCTTACCTTTAATATCCCGGTGACTCGAGAGCTGTTTGAGAACTAGAAGACAAAGAAGAGACTGGCTTCAGTACAGGTGTCCATTTGCAAGTGGGCAGGGCTGGGGCTTCCCCCTGGGACTGAGAAGCCAGTTACCTTGGGCTGTGAGGTTGAACTCAGCAGCCACTTTTCCATAGCTGTTCCTGATGCAGCAGCAGTAGAGGCCCTGGTCCTTCTGACTGGCTTGAACGATGGCTAAGGAAACAGCGGAGTTGTCCCCTGCGCTGTGAAGGGGGACATTAACATTCACACGCCTCATCATTCTCAAGTCGCATTCTCCTAGTACCCTAAAGGAAGCCAGGCAATGTTTCCTGCCCTCCTGTTTTCCTGTTTTCAGCCAATGGGCCAACTGAAGGACAGGACCCCGATGGGCTGTCTGAACACTTGTTTATCCTGGAGGACCAGGACCCTTGGTGTGAACATGCTGGAGGTTCAACTGCAATTGACAGAGCCACGAGTTGGAACTCTGGATTCTGGGAGTTGTCAATAACATATCTGCTCAGAATTCACCTCAATTACATTCTTAACCCAGGCATTCTGTGTGTGAAGAAAATCTGGTGACTCCATGCCCTAACCTAGACACAGACATACTAGGGGACAAAAAAAGGGGGTCCTTTGTTTTACATAAAGATTTATAACTGAGGCCTCACCCCCTCCTTTTTGATATTTTAAAAGAGTCTTGCTGTGCTGCCCAGGCTGGTCTTGGACTCCTTGACTTAAGTGATCCTTCTGCCTAAACCTCCCTAGAACCTGGGACCATAGGGGTGTGCCACCATGCCTGGATTTAGGGGAATCCTTTAAAATAATGTCCTCCCCCAGTTAATACCACCCATCTGCCCAATATCACTAGTTCTAGATATCGTGCTCCGAGTGCAAAACAGAGTGGTGGTGGGTATTGGTGATGATAATGATGGCAGCTAATACATACTGAGCACTTGGTAGGTGGCCTCCATTGTGCCAAAGCACTTAGAGGTCCCTGCTCAGAACAACCTCAGAGGGAAGATGGTTATCTCAGTTCACAGACAAGGACACTGAGACATTGAGAAATTCAAGCCAAGGACTGTGGCTTTGTTAATCTACCTCCCAGAGTGAGTTATGAGTTCTGCCCTGAAGTCTGGGATAATTTGAAAGATGATTAGAGCCACCATCTTTATTCAAGTCTCAAACAAAAAAAATTTACTTTGCAGCAAAAGAATATTCAAATATTGTTCTAGTTGTGTTCGATATAATGAATTTTGTTTCAATACCAAGATGATGTGCATGTGTGTACTGCACTGTACATTCCAGTCTGGGTTCATTTTATAGATTAAGAACAAGATCCACTTATCTTAGGTTTGCCTCAGCTGTGTGCTCAACAAAGTTTTCCTTATTGGTGGGTTTTGCCATAGACTTCAAGTTTCAGATTTATACCTCTCTTCTGAAATGTGCCTGTGGCTTGAAACAAGGTCCACTAGATCATAATCCTTCTTCCACTGATGGAGACTCTGAACCTATCCTGAAGCTATGGTTAAACCTGAACATGAAACCATATGACCCAGTTATACCACTTCTGGGTGTTTACCCTAAAGAATTAAGGTCCTCTTACTGCAATGATATGTGCATCCCCATGTTTATAGCAGCACGATTCACAATAACCAAACTATGGAACCAACAGATAAATGGATAAAGAGAATTATATATATATAATTATATATATAATTATATATATTTTTATATATAAATATATATTATATATTATATTTTATTATATTTATTTTATTATATTATTTTTATATAATTTATTATATTTATTATATATATATAATATATATATATATAAAATAAAATATAATAAAGCCTTATTAGCCATAAAGAAGAATGAATGAAATTATGTCCTTTATAGGTAGGTGAATGAAACTGGAGAACATTGTGCTAAGTGAAATAAACCAGGCTCAGAAAGTCAAGGGTTGTGTTTTCTTTCTAATGTGGAAATTAGAGAGGAAAAGGGAAAAATAGGTGTGTTGGGGGGATCTCATGGAAACAGAAGGGAGACCAGGAGAGTAGAGGAAGGGGACCTGGGGTGGGGAGGGGAGGTACCGGGGAATGAAACCAACCAGGTATACTCTTATATTGTGTGCATGTATGAATATGTAATAATCCCACTGTTATGTATGATTGTAATGCACTAATAAAAAAGGAAAATAATTTTTTAAAAATATTGATGTGAGCAAGTCCAGTTCTAAGGGGAAGATTTCCTGGCAGGACAGGAAAGTGCTGAGTAAGTCACAGAGGATGGCCTTCTCCAGGGCTATCAACGTTGTGGCACTTCTTGTCCTTGAGACGGGTGGTTCTAGATCCCCCTAAAGGCTGGGGCTGACCAGAAGAATGGACCTCTGGGCGTCCTTCTTCTAGCCTAGAGATTCTCTGATGCTTGGTCCAGAACCACAAGGGCTTTCTGTCCCAGCCCGTCCCTGCCACCCTTCCTTCTGGGAGGAATGACTGAGGCATCAGAGGGCTTGGCCTCCAGTCCTGAGGCGAGTGTGGAACTGGGAAGAGCAGAGCACCCGCGAGGTGTGTGGGGAGCAGAGACACCTGCACCTGAAGCCTCAGCAGAAGGCCTCAGCCGTGGTGGCCATGAGCAATTGGTGTGGGAGCAGTGGCATCTGGGCTTTCCTCATGAAGGAAAACCACCTCCTTCCGCCCCCCCGCCAGTGTGCTCAGCATGGGGATGCGATAGTGGGGAGAGCGCAGTCCTCGCCCCTGAGGGTCTTCTCGTCTGGGAGGAGATGGATAAACAACAAATGGCAACATAATTGTGGAACACGGCAAGTGATCTTGCACTTGTGAGCCGAGAAGGACAGCTCAGTCTCCTAGCCTGCTACCCGTAAGGAATCCACCTTCCCACTTTAAGGGAAAACATGGCCAAGTGCAGATGGGGCTGGACAGGAGCGACCACTAGCTCCGAAGACAAATGCAAAAGAAGCCCATGCCAAGGCTGCAATCAGCAGAACTGGCTGGAGGGGAGGGACTTACCCTGGGGACTTGTGTGGGAGAGCCCGTCATCCACCACCAGTCCCCAGGAGCACCCACTGCACACCACGCAGGCTGGGCTGGAGAGCCCTTGGCCTGCCCTTCCTCTGGCTGTCCAATGGGAACAGGCCTCCCAAAGCAGCCAGCTCATCATCTGCTTTCAAGAGCCCAGGGCACTCCTAAGGGCCTCTCCCCACAGTGGGAAGGTACCAAGGGCAAGATGGCATGGAGGGTGCCAGCTGTCACCTCTGCACAGCCAAGACACCTCACTGCTGCCTGCACAGGTCGAACACGCCACCACTTTCTTCTTGATTCTTCCACCTGATTAGTCTTTTTCTGGCTACAGGAGAGTGCTCTGACTTAATTTCAAAACTTTAACCTGTTAAGGAAGTACCAAATCTTGGACAAAGGCAAGAGAATGATAGTGTGTTGTAAAGGCTTGGGCCTCAGGGTGTTGCTATCAGGAGGTTTGGTGAACCTTTAGGAGGCGGGGCCTCATGGGAGGTTCTTAGGTCATTGGGGATGTGACCCCAAGGGGGTTTGTGAAACCAAGCTCTTTCTTTTCTTTTGCTTCCTAGTCACGAGGTAAGCAGTTTGCGTCACCACGTGCTCCCTGACATTGCCACCCAGCATCCCCACCAGAAGCCAAAAGAAACAAGTCTGTGCAATATTGGACTGGAACCTCAAGACCTGTGAGCCAAAATAAACCTTTTTTCTTCATAATTTAGTTATCTCAGGAGTTTTGTCATAGTGATGGAAAGCTGAATAACACAATAAGGTAATGAGATATTTCATGGAGGGACTTGTAAAAGAAAACACTCAGTTGAAAGAAGAGGTGAGAGAGACTATCTAATATTTGAAAAGCCACCTGAAATAATGTAAATGATCTCTCAATACACAAAGGAATTATGATTTCCAAACCTTCTTAAGTGTTAGTATAACACAAATGGGTTCAACTAAGCTATTGCTAACATGAAAAGAAGCAAATACTGCTAAGAATTTAAAGGCCTTAAATACTTATTAATGACATATGCTTCTTAGAGGGAGGTGAGATTTTTGTAAATATTCCTTAAATGGAAAAGGAACCTGGAAAATTCAAGCACCACGTAGGTCTGGTTAATTGAAAAACACTGAAAACACTAGTTAATTGTTCTTGGCTGACAGCTTCAGAAAAGAAGTTAAAATGAATAATTAGTACTTTGAAAATAAAGCTCTAGGGGACCTTCTTGATTTAAAAATCAAGTTCCTTCTTCTCTATTGTAATAATCTTTTTAAACCACACATAAGACAGGCAGGGTCATGGTGACATTTTAGGCCAAGCAATTATTATATCAATCACAGTCTAATTAGATTTTCTGGGGTGATGTCAATAGACATGAAACCACAGCTCTAGTCTTCCATTAGCTGTGTTTGGGAAAGAATTCCCAGACGTTTGTTCCAAGAAGACAAATTTGATTTAACTGCACAGCAATTATCCGATTTTCTCACTTTTTCAATCTACACATGACCAGATGAAAGGGATGTGAATACCTCCCAGGACTCAAGGGCTGAGCTGGGGCCTCCTGGAGCACAAATCGGCTTCTGCAGGTTGAGCTATGCTCGTTTCATGGAGCCAGGCGATTTGTGTCTTGAATGCACCAGACGGAGCCTGAGTTCATCAGTTCAGTTGAACAAGCATTAGTTGCCAAGAGGCAGGGTCACCCCACACCAGGTGTTCTTGGCAAGGATCCTTTCTTATCTCTTCCCCAGTCTCCTCTCCTGTACTGTCCTAAGGAACCAGAAATAAAACTGGTCTTCCCACCTCAGCATCTGTCATCCTCAGTAGCTGTTACTTCTCTAAACTCATGGAACTTTTTTCTTTTGATTCACTTTTGTCAGATGAATGGGAATTTATGAAACAGAAAACACCTATCAGCAAATTCACAGGCATACAGAAGAGAGCTCTTTAGCCTTAAGACCCCAGATCCTCAGTCTAGAATATTAACATGTTTCCTGATTTTAAAACTATAATGAAAGGTCCCATGACTTCCTAGGAACACAGAGCTCAAGGGTGGCAGAGCCCAGGCAAGAGCAGTCCGCCACCATGTCTCCTGTTCAGACATCTGTACGCCATTCCTACTCTTCTTGGAGCTATGGGCATGGGACCTCTACTCTGTTTGCCTTTTCACTTCCTGTAATCTATGATGTTCTTTTTCAACTACACAAAGAAATAAACACATAACAACTGTGAAAAGCAACTTGGTCAAATACCCCACCTTCTCTGGACTTGAGCTATTGACTCTGAATCTTTTGTCCACCAGATGGTAGAATCTTCATGAACTTCTGCAAACTGGCAGCTTAATTTTACATTTCCAGGATGGTCAGGAAACATCTCAGCTTGGATCTTCTTCAGTAATACTGGAGCTAGAAACAAGAGAAGTGCCGATCAGTGTGTGCAGAAGACTTTCCCATGGCATCTTACTCAATACTCACAATTCCAGGAGACAGGAGGAACACCCCCAATTTATGCATGAGGAAAATGAGGGACAAGTGGTGTGGCTTGGTTGACCACACACCGTAGGAAAGGGAGCAAACCACTCTGACGAGAAACTCCTGTTCTTCATTACTGAACACTCCTTGGGTGAAGTCTGTAGGGCCCTCTGTGAAATAGAACTCGAGATTTTTTTTTTTTTTTTTTAACAAAAGGGTGGAAGTGACCTTCTCTATAGGACCTGGGCCAGATAAAGATGCTTTTAAATAATTACCAGGTGATCCAGGCCAAAATTAGATCTAGAGATAAGGGAGTAGAATAAAATCTGGACTACTCAGGTAACTACAGTTAAGTCTCCAAATGTAAAAGACAATTCAACAATAAAGTATTTGTTGAAAATTGCTCATTTGCCTCCCCCCCATCCCAGTTGTCTTTGCTAAAGACAAAGTGGACTGGAGGTATGTTGACATCACCCTCACTCTCAAAAGAGGTGTCTGCTTGAATGAAACAGGAACCAAAAGGAAACAATTTCAGGGGCTGGAATGAGACCTTTGAATATCACCTTTTATTTTTGTGGGTGGTGAGCACTGAGCCAGAACAGCAAATGTGTAATTAGTCTGGGAAGCCACTGGGTGGCAGCATAGACACTAGAAAACCAGGAGGATGGAGTGAGCTCTGGGAGGTGACTGGAAATGTGATGTTAGTTTATCAAAGTTCCATAACTCTGCAGCTTTGGTAACAAACATGATATAATCCACAGGCAAGCCAAAAGTACCCGTCTGGAGGTACCATTTACTCCTGTTACCTCAAATTCCACTTCAGTGAAATAGTGATGTGTTAAAGGAGCTTCCCATTTTTCCTGGGCCCCTGCAGACAATTGGCCTATTTTTTTTTTTTTTTTGGAACGGGGGATTAAACTCAGGGCCACTCGGCCACTGAGCCACATCCCCAAGCGTATTTTGTATTCTATTTAGAGACAGGGTCTCACTGAGTTGCTTAGCGCTTTGCCCGTGCTGAGGCTGGCTTTGAACCCGCGATCCTCCTGCCTCAGCCTCCCCAGCTGCTGGGATTACAGGTGAGAATGCATATTTAAAAGCTAACTATGCGCCCAGGCAGTGGCAATGGGCTGGGGGTAACAAATCCCTCAACCAGAGGGTAGCTGAGACTACAAACAACATTACCAGAGCCAAGTGTGCCAAGAGAAAAACCCGCGTCCTTACTGATGGCAAACCTCATTTTGGTTCATCCGGCTCTACAGTTCCTGCCTAAACTGGGGCTGTTCCAGTGCACAGCCTCAGATGCTAGACCCAGGTCTTGACCAACCCACCTCCTCCTGGACCACTTCCTTGAGGGCCCTGCCATGTGGTGGCAGTCTTCCTAGGCCATCTGGGGACACCTTCAGGTTTTTAAAAAATTTAGTTGTAGGTGGACACGATACCTTTAATTTCATTTTTACATGGTGCTCAGGATTGAACCCAGGGCCTCACACGTGCTAGGCGAGCACTCTGCTACTGAGCCACAACCCCAGCCCGACACCTACATGTTCTGAAGGCTGTTCTAAGTGTTGAAGACCAAGAAAGTTGGAGGGTGGAGAGAAGGACCTTAAATGGGTGCAGAACTGAATGATAGGCTTTGGGAGACCAGAAACTAGTTCTGCAAGGAGCTGGAACCTTGGGAAGGATCTGTTTGTGTGAGAGAGATGCAGCCATGAAGCC
>JAJEJO010000698.1:77060-170649 GCA_020662805.1 Glaucomys volans | reverse complement strand
CCTATTTTTTTTTTTTTTTTTGGAACGGGGGATTAAACTCAGGGCCACTCGGCCACTGAGCCACATCCCCAAGCGTATTTTGTATTCTATTTAGAGACAGGGTCTCACTGAGTTGCTTAGCGCTTTGCCCGTGCTGAGGCTGGCTTTGAACCCACGATCCTCCTGCCTCAGCCTCCCCAGCTGCTGGGATTACAGGTGAGAATGCATATTTAAAAGATAACTATGCGCCCAGGCAGTGGCAATGGGTTGGGGGTAACAAATCCCTCAACCAGAGGGTAGCTGAGACTACTAACAACATTACCAGAGCCAAGTGTGCCAAGAGAAAAACCCCGCGTCCTTACTGATGGCAAACCTCATTTTGGTTCATCTGGCTCTACAGTTCCTGCCTAAACTGGGGCTGTTCCAGTGCACAGCCTCAGATGCTAGACCCAGGTCTTGACCAACCCACCTCCTCCTGGACCACTTCCTTGAGGGCCCTGCCATGTGGTGGCAGTCTTCCTAGGCCATCTGGGGACACTTCAGGTTTTTAAAAAATTTAGTTGTAGGTGGACACGATACCTTTAATTTCATTTTTACATAGTGCTCAGGATTGAACCCAGGGCCTCACACGTGCTAGGCGAGCACTCTGCTACTGAGCCACAACCCAGCCCGACACCTACATGTTCTGAAGGCTGTTCTAAGTGTTGAAGACCAAGAAAGTTGGAGGGTGGAGAGAAGGACCTTAAATGGGTGCAGAACTGAATGATAGGCTTTGGGAGACCAGAAACTAGTTCTGCAAGGAGCTGGAACCTTGGGAAGGATCTGTTTGTGTGAGAGAGATGCAGCCATGAAGCCACTTGAGTACCGAGGAGGCCCAGGAGTGATGCTCCTTTATCAAGTGTGGAGAGAAGACCACACAAAAGTCCTCTGGGGGACGAGGCTTCCACTGTCCTGAGGATGCCATGAGAAGGTTAGTCAGCCTTTGTTTTCTTTCTTTCAGAATCATCCAAGTCCCTCTCACCCCCTCCACACACACACTTCTAACTCCTAACCCCCAGGTCACTGGTGGGGGCACTGAATCTGGGCTGCTCCAGGGAGGGCAGGGCAGGCACCAGACTGGGCACACAGGCAAGGTGTCACTGTGGGGAGCCATCCTTATCTAGCAGAGTCAGACTAGGTCGAGCCTCACGACACAGAGGTCTGACTTCCCGAAACTGGCAGACATGGAGGTCTGTCTCAGATTGCCAGGGGTATGTGACACTGGGGGAGTGGTTCCCTGTCTGCTTCTGCGATAGTCCCCTGAGAAAATGGCTCCCCTAACTCCACCCCATCCTGTCCATCACAGAAGAAGCTCCTCCCAGTCTTGCCCCCCCTTTACCTCGATAAATAAGAGAGAGTGGGCTACTCCAAGTTGTTAGAGGCCAGAGCTGGTATGACCAGACCCGTCATGCCCCCTCTCATTTAAAAGGAGTATTGGCTCTTGATGTTTATTGATTAGACAAGTTTATGGGTAATTGATTGATTTGTAGTCAACTTCGTCCTCCGACAGTTAACCCTTTTCTCATCCACACGGAATGTGGCTGAGAGACCCTCACATGTCACCACAGGTCTGAAGCACGATACTGAGAGCAGAGATGAGGACTCGGCACCAGAGGGAATGAGAACTTCTTAGCCTGGTGTCTTCCTTGTGGCGACATATGTTTTTTTTTTGAACAATGAAATTGCTGCAGCTTACCCTGGGAAAACAAAACTAAAAATCTTTGAGCATGTGTTGGTGGACTAGGTTCTTAAAGAAGCTGGTCCTAGGAAGAATCTAAGATGGACAAGTCACAGGTAATAAGTTACAAGGAAGAGGCAGACTATTGTCAGGAGTGGAGCCCACAAAATCTGCAGCCCCAAGTGGTAAGTGCCAGAAGAGAATCCTTTCTCCTGTCACTTGTCCCTGGCTTTGTTACTTCAGATCGATTAGTGCACAAGGCAGATTCTTATTGAATAAATACTCGCTGCACTAATTATCACAAGTAATTGGGGTCACTGTGTAAAACAGCATGTCCTCAATAAATAATTGAGGCAACTGTATACCAAGCCAGGTAAGGGCTCTGCCAGCAGAATGGCCTCGTGCTTGTTTGGAGTTAGGGCCAGCAGCTGGAAGCCTGAAAGGTTGGGTGCCCCATGCGACCTTTCCCTGAGAAGGAAAGACCCACCCAACGGGCATCTCCCCCACAGCTGGGGAAGGACAGCAAGGTCAGGGCCTACCTGGGTGTAGGCAAAGCCCTCCTGGGACTCAAGAGGAACTCAGGTGAGGGTCCCCTGCATGCTCCCTCACCTGATGGCTCCCTCTTCTGTCGAGGCCTGGTGTTCCTCAGAGAAGAGAGGCTGTGTGGCAGGAAGCACCCTTTCTTCCAATACTAAGTTGGTATCAACTCAGACACTATGACTCTGTGTCTGAACTAAGTTCTGAATTTATTTCATGGACACTTATTTCGTGTTCCTTTGCATTTTATGTTGAGATAAGTCCTATTATCAACACCCCCATTTTACAGGTGAGGAGAGTGAGACTTCCAGAGGCCAAGGCATTTGTCCAAGGCTGCCCAGTTCCTGGCAGAATCCAGACTCGAACCCAGGTAACCCAGCTCATAATCTATGCCCTAAATCACTGTGTCACTGCTTCCTCCCACACTGGTCCAAACACTTGCAAACATCTCAACTCCCATT
This sequence comes from Glaucomys volans, assembly GCA_020662805.1. Taxonomy (NCBI): domain Eukaryota; kingdom Metazoa; phylum Chordata; class Mammalia; order Rodentia; family Sciuridae; genus Glaucomys; species Glaucomys volans. The sequence continues at coordinate 167,955 of JAJEJO010000698.1, read as the reverse complement.
TGCCTCTTCATGGTCCCCAAGGCCCCAGGTGGGCATTGGAAATGGTCCTTCACTGCTACATTGGGTAGGTCTGGCCTGGAAAAGTCATTGTCTCTATTCCAAGGTCTCTGCAGGGCCCTCAGCCTGTGGCCTGCTGTTCTTGGTCCCTGCTTGGCTAGCACTGTGCCTTAGAGAAGGTGGCTGGCCCCTTGGTGCTTGGGATGGCAGTGCTGGGCCCAAAGTCTTCCACAGCGGTGCCATTTGCATCACCCTTCCTTCCACAGGCAACTTGAATAATTATGGACAAGAATCCCAAATAAATTGTTTCCCTCTGGGCCAAATCCACTTCTGAGATTTTTTTTAAAAGCATGGCTCCCTTCCATATGTTTAAAAATATGGACTAATAACCTGTTGGAGACCCCTCTCTTCAGATGGCAGTTTTGTCTGCCATCCTTTCAGAACCCTGTCTGAGGTCTGGGAAGGAGAAGCGCCAGCCCCGGGGTCAGAGGACCAGGGGTAATGAGGACAGAATTCCTCCTCCATGTCCCCCTGGCCAGGCTCTGCTCCGTCACACGTGCGCTCTCACTCTCTGAAGTATTTTCCCTCCTGACTTCTACACTGGGCATGGAAGGGGAAAACTGAAATAAATGAGGCCAGTTTCAGACTCTGGAATGGAATTTGGGGTCGAAGTGAGTCTGTAACTGCAATTATAAGAACTTTTGAGGCTCAAGTGGCCTGAAATCTGGAACACAGCCTCCAGAGGAGGTTAGAGGAGGTTAAGTTCATAGAGTGGGAGGGTGAGTTGGAAAGAAATTTTATACTCGAATTTGGAAGGAAGCCAAGGTTAAGTTAAGCCATTTTTCAATGAACATCAAAGATTAAAGAGGGGAATCCCAAATTGTATCGGAATATTTCTTTCTATATATCCTGCTGTGTTCTTTTTAATTGCACTAATTAGCTACATTGTTTATCTTTTAAAATATTTTTAGAAGGATAATTAATCAGAAAGGGATCATAATCACACTCCCTCAATCACACACACCTCGAGCAGCGTTTCCCAGCCCTTCCCAGGTGTGCCACCTGCCCCCATCACCTGGGGACTTGGTAGAAGTACAGATTCTTGAGCCCACCTCCCATGAACACTGGATCATGGACCACCTCCCATGAACACTGGAACTCTGGAGTGGGACCAGGAAATTGGGGTTGTAACAAGCCCTCCATTGATCCTAATGCCTGATCCTTAAGTTTGAGACCCCCAGGCCTGTGTCTCAAGCCACTTGGCCACACTGTGGTATCAATGGCCACCTGATGAATGCTGACCTGAATTGCTAAAGGCTCAGGAGGACATAGGAACTTCATACCTCATCTTACAACAATGCCGAAAGCCACAGATCCTCACCTTTTCCTTCTCTTTTGCAAGCTACCTTTTTCAGGTCTTTTTTTTCATCCGTGCATGATAAGGATTTTTCAAGCTTAGGGATCTTTTTCAGAAGATTCGAGTTCTTTCTGACATTTTCCTTCTCTTCTAATCTCAGCCGCAGGGCTGCCACCCTGGACAAAATTTTCTTTTTCACTCCCTCAGCTAAATGTCCACTGCCTGAGGTTTCCTGCTGCTTCCTGACCTCCTCCAACGTGCCCACTGCTGGACGGGCCCCTGGTAATTTGCCAGTCTGGGCAGCTGCACAGCTGGGTTTCTTCACCCCTGACTTCTCCTCCCTGCCCAGGCTGGAGTCCCGCTGCCACATGTCCTGCAGGAACTCGGAGGTGGTCTCTGACTCACATTCTCCAGAAATGGAAGCCAGAGTCCTTTGGGGGGAGCCATATGAGCTTGGGGGCTTGGTTTCCCCAATTTGAGGCTCTTCTATTTTCAGTTCCTCAATCCTATGGCTTAGTGAAGAGTGAGAGATGGTTCCTTCAGGAGATGAAGCACAAGGCGACAGCGGAAGATCACTGGAGGAGGGCACACGTTTCCCACACTCATTCTCCATAGTTCCCCTTTCCTTTGAGTCAGAAAATACATATTGACAGTTTCTGGGTTCAACATCAATCCCAGGTCCATCATAAACTGTGGAGTTGTAAGCATCAACCTCAACAGGTGCATGAGTCATTGAAAGACAACCAGGCAGAGGGGAAGAGGGGAAAATAAATTTGTTTGTGTCCTTTTGCCCTTGTTCTGCCTCCCCTGAGGTTCTGCCACTGCTCTCTTGTACTTGGCTCACCCTCGATGCACTTGGAATTCTTTGCCCACCTTCTTCACCTGGCCAGATGGCAGGTTGGCCTTGCACTTCTGCCTGGTTGTATTGACTTTGTTCAACTTCTTCTCTCTCCCTGTCTACTTGGTCTTGGTTGATTCTGTTTTTGCTTGGAATGCTTTCCCCACTGTCCTGGGGATACGGAACTTGCAGAAGGGTAGGCTGGACATCCACTCTCTGGCCCAAGTTTCCATCAGCCAATGTATTCCCTTCTCTGATGGCCCCTAGTGCAGATTCAGAAGGTTCTGGTTGCTCTGCCCTGAGGTATTCCACCACACCTGCCCTGTCATCAACAGGATCTACAGAGGACTCTAGGATGTTAGAGGAGGTCAGAAGCTGTTTAAAGAAGGCAGGGGGATCCACCTCGAGCTGGTCTTCCTCCTGGTCTTTACTCACGTGGTAAACAGTTTTCTTCCAGTCAGTCTCTGAAACCTCTGACAGTGAATCTGCGACACATAATTCCTTTGCATCAACAGGGTCCACAGATGACTCCAGCAGTCTGGGTTGGCTCAGGTCCTGGGAAGGAGGAGTGCTCCCATGTTCCCTGCTGACTAGTGCTTCACCTTCACAGGGTTCCCTGTTGCTGACCAGAGCTGGGGCTGTCTCAGCCTGAGGACCATGAGCCCATGCTGCTATTTCCAGCAGGTCTGCCTCAGAGACAGCAGCATCAGATAGAGTCCAGGCCTTGTCAGGGGCTATGGAACCAGCTCCTGCCTCCCTGTTCTCAGGGTCTGTCCCTTGTCTTGGTGGCCACATTTCAGAATCAGAAGCCTCTAAGGTTATAATCATCAACTTGGCTCCTGCTCCCCAGTTTCCTAGTCCAGACTGCTCCTGGGGTGTTTCAGGGACAGATGGAACACTGCTCAGAGCCTGACTGTCTTCTTCCACCATCACGGAGACACTGTTCCCCAGGCCTGAGCTGTACCTTCTTTCTTCCCTGGACTTTGCTGGAGAGTGCTCCAAGAGCGCCATGCTGGTTTCCTCTTGTGCAGCAGATGCAGGGGGCAATCTCTCTTGGAAATCATCTGCCAAAAGAAAACCCTGGCAGGACAGGCTCTCCACTTGGATTCTCTCCTTTGTTTCATTTCCTTTTTCTTGGAAATCTTCTTCAAGGCTTCTAATGCCTGCTCTGTCCATGGACTGACTCATATCTCTAGAGTGATTATCAACCTGAAGAGGGGAAATGTTACAGAAACCCTCTCCTTCAGGGGGTGGGAGAACATGACCAGGAACTTCTGGAACACTGAGGGCCAGGCAAGGTGAATCTTTTGTACATCCAGTTGTGGAACCACCAAAAATATGGCCCAACTGTATGTTGGAAGGAGATTGTAAAACATTTTCATCTGGTGCCTCAGGTGAGCTCTCCTTGACACCATCTGCAATGCTATTCTTGGAAATTGAAGTAACTTGGCACTCGGCTGGATGGACTTTGGTGGCAACAGCAATCGTTGATTTGTCCTCAATGTCCCTGGCCACCTGAAGATCCTCAACATCAGCAGTCCATGCTGTTGGCTTCTCCTGCCAGAGCTTCAGGATTGAACCATGACTGACTGGTGGCTCAATGGTGACTGGGACACTGGAACTCTGGTCACCTCCTTCTTTCAATTGCAGTAAAGTGTTATCCTCAGAAGAAAGGAGATGTGTCACCCCACACCCTCCCAAGCTGAGGAGGCTCGGGCTCTTCTGACCAGCTTGTGCTGTGGAGGACAAGATGCAGGAGGAATTCTCTACCTCAGCCTGATGTCCCCCTGCAGCACCTTCACTGGCCTCCTGTGACATGTTCCAGGTGACAGTACTGATGGAAAGAGGGGACACAGCTGTGTTTTTGTCTTTGCTGCTTTTGCCTGTAGACTGTGGAGGCTCAGAACCTCGTGTTTGTAAAAGAACTGCCAGTGTCTTGTCATCAGAAGAACATAAATCACGTACTCTGCTTTGACCTTCTGTCAGTTCGTAGTCCATGGAGCAGATTTCTTGAGGCAAATATTTATCAGCTGGTGCCCCAACAGGCGAATCCATGGTATCACAACACATTCCTTGGTCACTGAATCCAAAACCCTCTGTCACACATGTTGCTTCTCTGCCCCTTGACCCCTTGCACACATTTTCCAAGGTAAGGCTGGTGTCTGTGGAGCCAGGGGAAGCAGCAGAGAGAGGCCCCAGCTCCTCGGGCTCCTTGCTATCAGCACTGGTGTCCCAGGGGAGATGTGCTAAGGGTGCAGCCAGGGACATCTTTCCAGCATTGGCTTCTTGGGTATCCTGCTCCTCTTCTCCATCTGCCCCAGAACTGCCAGGCACGTGGCCTTCTCTGGCTGGTTCTTCCTCCTGCTGTGGGCCCTGAGCATGGCCTCCTCCTTCGAGATGTTGGGCCAAAGATGCATTTTCCTTGTGGATCCCCCATAAGTTGGAGAAGGAATCTGTTGTGGTCCCGGTGAATGGAGACTCCTTCCCAGCAGGCTGAGGGAAAGCTGGCGTCTGGCTGAGAGAGCTTCTCTCCCTGGCTGTTTCCTGATTTTGCCCCTGGGAAGATGAAAAGTGGTATTAATAGAATTGTTCCTGGGAGAGGCCACAGCAGGACATGACTGCAGTCCTGAGTGTTAATCCTCGATGACTGTAATAATGGAGCAGAAGTAACTGAAATCTCAACATTAATCCCCAAACTCACTCTAGCTGCTAGAGACTCCCCAGCAAAATACAAATCTCAGCAATTCTATGTTCCTCAGGACCCTTGCCCAAATTCACCATTATAAGCAAAAAGCTACCAACAATCATCATTTACCGAATGATTTTTCTCTTTCTCTCTCTGAGGAAGAGATGGAAATAAATTGAATGTTAACAATTTTGCTCTAATAAGTCACAACATGAACTGTGTGCAGCTTTCTAGAAAGATGAATTTCACATGACCATTACAAAGGAAATACACAGTACTTGTAAAGTAGCAATGAGCAATTTTGTCCCCAAAAGATGACAGTTTTCTAGTTAATAATGTTACTAAAGAACAGAGAGGCCCGTCCTTTGAGCCCACCTCTAATGAAGTAATGGAGTTATGATTGGCTATCAGCACTGCCAATCAGTTTTTGCCGAAGAAAAGGTTATAAACCTGAGGTACCTCCCAGACTTTAGAACACAGGCCCTGTGGCCTTTGGTAAACCAGCCTCCATAAGAAGTAGGGGATTCAGGACTGCCTAGGTTGTTGGGAAAAGGGAAGGGGAAAGGAGGAGGGAAGGAGGGAGGGAGAAAGAACGCTCACATTAGGAGGCCTGCACCCATCACAGCACCATCTGAATGGGATACTATTCAAGGAAGCAGCAATCTAACTAGGTTCTTGTCTTTTGAAACATTCAGCCCATTGATTATTTCAAAACCAAACAGAATTACATTTATCCATGGAGAAGGGAATTAATGCTAATTCTTGTCCCACACTGACTCCATCTTTGACCCCCAGGTCTCCTGCTTTGGAGAGCCCCATTCAAATGTGAAGAGAATGGAGGACCAGCCTTAGAGAGAAGAAAAGGGAAGAGTGGAGTTGCCCTCCCAGACTCCAACAAGACAGAACTGAGAAACGCACATGTGCAGAGAGCCCCGGAGTCTCCAGGTTTATTTCCATAACTCCCACGGGAGGGGTCTTCCTGTCTGGCCATCAATCCCAGCACCTACTGCCAGCGGGAAGTATCCCATCAGCCTAACGGCGCCTCTCTCCCCACATTGCTTTCCTCCTGCCAGTCAGTCATCCTATTCTCTTCTTAAACTACACTGAGATTAATTTAACTCCAGATTTTGTTGGCATAAAATTGCTAACAGAACAAGAAGAAATTCATTATGCACTCCACACGGGTTCCATTTTATGGAGTATTCAAGGCCCATTTCAGGGACTAGTCCACAGTAAGTGCTTAATAAGTATTTGCTGAAAGAACGAATAAGTGAATGAAGCATGCACCAGGTCACCCATTAAACCTCTATGTTTGAAAGGGTTTCAACTTTCACCTTCTCCTAACTTTGGAATATCCCTATTTTAAAGGAGACTTCCAACCAGAAGCACCGCTGGTTCAAATTCTGGTGTTTCTAAAAAGGAAAAATTATATTTATTTTCTTTCTAAATTTTTTTTTCTTTCTGATCATATTAACATGAAAAAGGAAAGACAAGAAAGATAACTTTGGGGAAGTAAGAAACAAGACCTTTTCAAAGCATCAAAGAGTTCAATGACAGATAAAATACATAGTACTTGCAAAGAAGCAATAAGCATCCTTTGTCCTCAAAATGGTCCTCTCCCTAACTGATCACCTGAAACCATGGAGAGAGTGTTCTTTTCATTTGCTATTTGGGTTTAGATTTTGTATAATGAGCTAAAGCACAAACATACCAAATCATGAAGCAGAGAAGCATGGGGAGCTTCCTGGGATTGAGATGTGGGCAAAGACCAGCCAGTCAAAAACCCTGCTGCTCCTCTCAGGTCTTTTTATTCTGCCTGAATCTGCCCCACCCATGCCAGTCCTTTATTTTAGGGTCTTGCTATCATCACACTATCATCAGTGCTGATAGAAATGCATAGAGTCACTGCCAGGTAGAGAATTCTCTGTCAGACACTGGGCAATATTTTTTCAAAGGGCTGCACTTAAAAGACTCCTTTCTGGGATCGTACCTTTCTTCTTACCTACTCAGCACTGATGATTAGTATATCAACAGAGAAACAGGCTGATTCCTAGAAGAGAGAAACAGGGCAATTAAGTTCCCACTAGGATGAATTTGGTCAAGGCACTACATTATCATAATATCATACCTTGATTTGGAAAGGTCATATTCCACTTGTGGTATATTCTCTCCTTCCTACTCTTGCTTTTAAGGTAAAATCCTACCTGCAAAGACCCTCTTGAAACCCCACACGTTCAGACACAGGATGAGTGCTTGACAGTGTAAATTCATGCATTCGACGTTTAGTGAGCATCCACCACACCTTGGGAGCATCAGTGAGCATAACAAAGTTGCCTGACCTTTGGGAGGGGGATCCAAGCAGCAGACCACACGATGAGTCATGAGTCTACCGTTGAAGTGAAGTCCCATAAATCTGACTTTAACCAATGAGATTTTTTCCAAGTGGAGCCTGTAGCAGCCCAGTTCCTATTCCCCAGGGCTAACGGCACCGTTCTAAGAGCATGCTCCTCGTCTCATTCAGAAGCCAGCTCATAGAGAGAGAGAGAAACCTCAGGCTCACACCTTTGCAGTGAGTCAGACCTTTCTTACAGGAGTGAGGCTCTTAGTCAAACCTGATGGAGCTCCAGCAAATGGCACGCCTGCTGCTCAGCTGCTCTCACCACGAAGTGAGCAGTGAGACTCAGTGAGACTCAGGAGGGCTTGTTATATAGGAAAATTGTTCTCACTGAGGTAAAAAGGAGTGTTTGGGGCTCTAGGAGAAAGTCTACTGTCATGTGTGGTGTGTAGGCTGGGAGGACTGGCAACCTGAGTTTGTAGCCCTGCTTAGTCCACTACACCATGCATAACCCTAGGTAATCTCTTTAACCTCCCTGACCCTTTGTCTCCTCCTCTAAGGCTAACCACATGCACGTCAGCACCATCCTGTCAAGTCCCTGGTATATTGCCTGGTGCCCGGAAGGCACTCACTGACATTGGTTTCCTTGTTCTCTGTGAAAAGGAAGTAGCAGCTAAGGCAAAGAGGAAATTGAGCAGTCCTGAGGAGTACAACCCTGAGCTGTGGGCTTTACGAGGGCTTTCTCATTTATTCTGAAAAATAAATCTGAAATAAAGATGCTGCAGGCCTCTTTATTGAGAAGGTGAATAGCCTGACTCCAATCAGGAGGTAGAAACCCAGTAGGTGTAATAAGGAAGTTAAATGTAAATAAGTGGTAACCACGATGGAAGAGCTCTATGAAACACAAGGATACTCTCTGGTACCCTTCCACGAGGGAAAGTCACAGAGGACAGACCTGAACGGGTTTAGTCCCAGTTGGAGAAGGTATGGTTAGGTCACCAGGTAGCAGAGAAGTTCACTGGTTTATCCAGACCAGAGCTTGTCTGGAGTTGTTGGGCAATCAACAGAGGACCTTCTAAATGAAGGCAGGGACCAAGTGGTTCCATCCAGTGGCATGGCATTCAGTGGAGTCTGAGCACGGAGGGGTCAGAGGCTGGGGCCTCAGACCATTTGTGATGGGGGTGTAATTTTGCAGAGGGAACAAGAATTCCATGTGTGCCAGGCCTCTGGTGACCGTGTGTGAACCACATGGGGGCTTGTTGGTACAGGTGGGAGGCTGTCAGGGTGGGAGGGCCATGTCAGGCACTAACTTCCAAATAAAGAGGGTTGCAGAAAGGTGATCACTAAGCTGAGGCTCCAAGGTTATGGATGGACCACGTTCTAGGCTTGGAGCCTGGAGCGGACTCTAGGGATGACCACACACCCATCTCATCAACATCACCAATGCTGAAATGATAGGAATCCTCTTCCTCCTGCAGTGTCCTTCCAGCACTTTAAAAGAGAAAACTAGAGTTCTTTTACCATGGAACACATGCTGCAGGATGGGTTAGAGCTGCGAAGTGTTAAGGGAGATCAGTGATGTTCAGGGATTGGAAATCTCCCTGGAGTCCACAGGCAACAGCAGAGCTACATCTGTCTGGCTACAAAGTCCTTTCCTCCCCACTCCCCACATTTTCCTTTCTTCTTTTATAGTTTTGCAGATCAAACCCAAAGCCTTGCATAAGCTAAGCAAGTGCTCTATTAATAAACTACACCCCCAACCCCAAACCCACTTTTTCTAATCAGAGAATTAGAACAATTCTCACCCCACCAAAGGCCGGGCACTCCCCTGAACAAAAGTCCAGAACTTATGAGCTCCAAGGCACTTTGGGGGTAAAACTCCCATGCTCCTCCTTGCACATAACATGGTCATCTGTTGATTTGTCTGTTCCCTCAAAAGTTCTCTTCCTCAAGAGTCTCAAGGGACTCTTGTTATTAATTTCGGAGGGTCCAAAAGCTTAGTGCATAGAAGGAATCAAATCACTTCACTGAGTGAATAAACTGATGTATGAATACAAGGGAAGACAATGGCAAACTGTTTTCTGTTGCTATAATGAAATATCTGAGGCCAACTAACTTATAAAGAAAGAAGTTTATTTGGTTCACAGTTCTGGAGGCTAGGAAGTCTAAGAGCATGACTCCAGCATCTGCTTGGCATCTGGTGATGGCCTTCTTCCTGCATCATGACATGGCAGAGGGCATCACATGGAGAGATGTGATGGCACAGGTCTGTCTTCCTCCTCTTATAAAGCCACCCATGCCATCAGGGGATCGCATCCTCAAGACCTCACGTAAGACTACTTACCTCCCAATGGCTCCACCCCAGATGTCACTAACAAACGAATTTAGGGATTACCTTTGCAACACATGAACTTTGGGAAGAAACTTCAAAACCATAAGAGATACAGATATTATATGTGCCTTCTCTAACCCCTCCTTTTTCCTTTAGTCAAAATGCAATGCCTGATACTTCAACTGTCTTCTTCCATTCCCGGGGAAACCAGCACAGGAAGGAGACTCTGACACACTTACTGGCAGGGCAGAGAGAAGGAAATTGGGGGTTCACAGGCCTCATCAGGTTCTGGACTGACACAAGATCTCCTCCCCCAGACTCCTTGTGAACAACTGAGGCCCTATGTTTTAGGCCACTATGATTGAGTTATTTTGTGAACCAGAGCTAATATCCTTTTAATGGATAAAACAAACTCTATCACTGAGGGGTGAAGAAAGCGGCATGTGAGGTTCACCCCGGAGTCTCCAGAGCCACTGAGCAGCCCATGATCAGAATTATGTGGAAGGACAGTGTCACAACGGGCAAGGGGTGTGGCTCCTGGGAAGGCAGCTCAAGGGCTCAGTGAAGATGCCAAGGGATCAAAAGGGCCTGAAGCAAGGTGAACTTGAAGTAGAGTCAGGGCGGGGGAATGGGGAAACATGAGAAGATGGATCACCAAAGAGAGAGGCCTTGGTCCTAAAGGCCAAATACAACCACCCAGGGCCAGGGCAGTGGAGCCACTGGGAGCTTAGCTCAACTGGGCAATGCTTCCTAAGCCAACCCGCCCTAGTGTGGGAGGATTTTTTTCTTCAATCCCTTTTCTTAGTGCTCTTTTAATGTTCTTTCTTCCTCTTCTGAATGAGGTCCAAAAAGCACTAGGTTTTTCACGTCAGTCTTCACATCATCCATTTCCTCCTATGGTTCCAGGAATCCTTAAATGAGAACTTCCTCTGTCCCCAGTCATCCCGGGCTGCTGTGGCCTCGCCCACAGATAACCTTTCCTAAGTATCTGCTGAGCCCTCCGGCAAGCACAGCTTCACTGGGTCATCCGTCATTCGATAGATCAAATCCATACCACCTGGGGCTGCAAAACCAAAAATAGCCAGCCAGGTCCCCAGCCAAAGGGAGCTTAAGGCAAACTAGAATATTTCAAGAACTTGAGTTTATTTTTAGGAGTTGCCTGGTTGCACAGAAAGAAACTTCACTTTGTGAAAATAACACATCATGAATCAGAGCACTGCGTCTGATTTGATAGTCATCTAAAGTCCCCAGGGCTCACAGGGCTCCCAACACTCCTGTCATTTGAACAGCACATCTCTATTCTATTCCCTTTGGGAAGATAAGAAATCTCCAATCAACTGGTTGTTATAACCTGTCTTGATTTCCAGGGAAAGTCTTACAGTTTGGGAAATACTATGTTGATGTGTTAGGTGAGGTATGGTTTCCAGAATTCCACCCTCCCAAGGGCGAAGGGGATCTGCATGTGCAGTGGGGTCTTGGGCTGGTAATGTGGTGTGAGGGGAAGGGCCCTAACACCAAAGTCAGGAGCTTCTGGGTTCACTGTGCATCTCACGTGACCTGAGTCTAGCAAGAGCCATGCTCTGACCGCTCAGCTCTTTGAAGCCCTCGACATGCGGGGGCCCTGGCTGTTTTACACTCCTGATTCCATTTATGTCTGTAAATGGCATTAACGTGGAGGACTTCTTGGGGCTGAAGAGACATACACCACGGATTCCAGCACCAGAGATGACCATTTAGTGGCAAACTCTCAAGCAAAATGGGTCAGAAAAGTCACTCACTCCCTTTCCTGCATGCACCTAGGTTTTCCTGCATGGGGAGATGAAAGAGAGAGTTCTTATTTCCACCAAGTGCACTGGGAGACTTGCAAACAGAGGAGAACCTGGGGCTGTGAATTCCACTCGGCCTTTCTGAAGAGTCAAAGCTGGTTCTCTGTTGTCGTGGTTTCATTCTGTTTGGTGTTACTCTATCTTGAGACCAGGACTTGGATGCCCAGGGGAAAGTGGACTAAGGCGATGGAAAAAGGATAGAGACTCAGAAAACCTAGGTTTGGTCCTGGATCTGCTGCGATGTGGAAAGTGGCTTTGGATAAGTCACGAGATCTCTGAGTCTGTTTCCTCCACAGTGAATTCAGAGGGCTGGAGAGGACCTCGTGGCCCTCCCTGGCTTTGGTGTTCCATGACCTGCTATCATGTAAACAACGCAAATGTTGAAATGGGGTTTAAGCCTCACCCTTCATTTGGAATCAGATTTTCCTTTGACTCCAAAGGTTTCTAGATATACTTGTGTCTAGTTACTGTGAGAGTTGTTCAGGGAAGGGACACAGCAGGCTGTGTCTGATCCAAGAATGAGCCACTGGGGGTCCCAGGAAGAGACCCCCAGGCGGGAGAAGGGAGAGCCAGGGGCATGTGCCCTCTGCATTCCTGGCTCTTCACCTGCCTCATCTCTTCACTTCTCCCTGCCCTACGCATTTAGAGCCTCATGATTGACAGTCAATGCTTTGGGCAGGTGGACCCTGAAGGAGATTCTACAGCACTCCAGGGCTCACAGACCTGGTCTGGGCCAATGGGAACTGTCACAGCCACAGAAGGGAAGACCAGTGGCCGTGGGCCCCCAACTTTGCTAAGGCACAGAACTCTTTGAATAGCTGAGGAAAGGTATGGCTTCTTCCCAGAAGTTTTCCTTTCACACACACAATGTTGCACATCGTTTCAGGGGACTCCAGACCCCCATAGGCCCATAGATCCCCTCCTCAGGGCCCACTGAACCTCAGAATAACCCTGCTGTCAACTGTGCACATGGGGAAACCGGAGAGGTGTTGTTTACTTCCCACAGACTGAAACTTCACTGCAGATTTCAGTCTGGATAATAAGGGGAAAAATTAAATCTTACTCAGGTTCTAGGAGAATGTTACCAAATCAATATCTCTCTTTATGGTTTCTAGAATCTGTGAGCGAAATCAAAACCAATGCAGTCACAATTACTGTACCAAGCTGACAATAATATCTTGTACAAAGCAAGTTCTTGTAAACTTTAGAAACAGGAAATATTTGTCACGGTTATTACAAGAGTGCTTTGCCTATTCAGCGTGGGCTTCAAAGCATACAGTGATGATGGCATTCGGTACTTGGAAAATCTGAATGTAAACATAAATATCAGGCAGGTTGCCTTTCACAGATGTTTATTACCGAAGGAGGAGGAGAGCGCACAGGTGTGGGGGCCTGATAAATCCCACAGATCTCCTACAGAAGGTCTGGAGGAAAGCTATGGGTCCTCAGGTTTGGTGTTTTTATCAACAGGAAACATCCCTTTGGACAGCAGGTTGCAGGAGGGCAGGGGACGCAGCAGGCAGTAATTTTACCTGATTGCATCAGATGCAGCTTCCTGCAGCAGAAGACACAAAATTCCCTGGCTATTGAGAAACACGAGAGGAAGGACAGGATTAGTCTTGTTCGACTTGGTGCAAAACACATAGTAGGTGCTCTAAAATTATGTCAAGTAAGTGAGTAGCCATCCAAACTGAGGTTGGCCCAATGTCCCTCCGACAACAGATGCAGGAAGGCTTGGCTTACCTTTTCTTTTCCCAGCCTGCCTATCACACCCTGAAACCCCCCAGTCCCATATCCATTTTGGCAGCCTCACTCTGAAGTGAAGCTTTCTTACTTGATTGGGTGGTACGGAATTGAGAATAGAAAGGTCTGGAATGATATTTTAACAACAAAACAATTACAGGGCACCTGGCTTGTGTGTAAGCAAAGCCTGTCCTGAGTAGAATTCAGACTAGCAAGAGTCTGCCCCTTGTCACCATCCTGTCACTAACACAGCCCTCCAGACGCTGTAATCAGTGCCAGCCACTTTAGAATGTTTTTATAAAGACCAGGTCGTGCCTGAGCTGGATGCTCCCCATCTGCTATGGAGAAGCAGTGTTGGGGGGTGAGGGTCCTTATGCTTGGTGTAAGATTTAGACCCTGAACCAGAACTCTAAAGGACGAAGGGGTAAGTGATTCTCTTGATGGTTATTCACCCACTCAACCCCATCAGTCTAATGGTAAATGTGAAAGCACTTGTTTTTAAACCATCAGTTTATAAAAAAATGTCCCAAATCTCAAGACAGTATCAAAATACCTGTGCTGACTCAGAAAGATCATTTTTCAAGCATCAGCAGAAAGGGGAACTTACAGAATTTGCAAGTTTACCTCCTGCCCCACCTCTCACCCCCTCTCCAGGTCTGCAAGTGCGGTGGCGGCAGTAAGTTGGAGGGGGTGGGGGAATATGGCTTTTCATGTTTCTCTCTTGCCTCTTAAACTAGATTTAGTTCAGTTCAACAAATGTTGATAGGCACTGTGTTTGTTCTGGGCCTTCAAAGATGAACCAGACCCAGCATCTATTTCTGGGTAACGCACAGAGTGATTGCCCAACTGGGCAGGCAAATGACTCCATTACAGAATGAAGTTTGACATAGAGATAGAAATACCATGACATGGGAGAAATCATCCCAATTCAGAGAGGAGAGAAGGGGAAAGTATGCCAGAAAATGCTATCTATCCATTTACATTTATCCACTACTCCATTCCCTTATTCATCAAGGACTTGTTGAAATCCCTCTGTGTCCCAGGTTCCTAGCTTCTGAGAAAGACCATTACCAGCCGAAGTCTCTGTCTTCTTGGAACTTACATTCTGTACAGGGAAGTGGTCAAGACTTAGGGTCAGCAGATGTTCTATGAGGAGAGAAAGTTATGGGGGAGGTCATGGTCTAGAAGGGACACTATTGCAATGGTCCGGGTAACCTGATGAAGACAGGGCTACAACGGTAGCTCCAAGAGATGGAGAGTGAGTTGAACTGTCTTCTAAAAAGACATGTTCAAGTCACAACCCCTGGCACCTGTGAGTGTGACCTTATTTGGAAATGGGGTTTTGCAGGTACAATCCAGTTAGGATGAGGTCATCCTAGATGAGAGTGGGCCCTGATTCCATGACTGGTATCTTTGTAAGAAAAGGGAAGGAAATTTGAACCCAGAGGCACAGAAGGGAGAAGGCCATGTGATGTTGGTGGCAGAGATGGGAGAGATGCAGCTACTAGCCAGGGCACGTCAAGGACTGCCAGCAACCACTAGAAGCTAGGAGGGGGCATGGAATGCTTTCTCCTTCAGAGGTATCAGAGGAACAACCCCAGCTCACACCTTGATTCCAGGCTTCTGACTTTCAGGACTATGAGACAATACATTTCTTTTGTTTGAAGCCCCTCTTGTTTGTGGTAATGTTATGGCAGCCCCAGGCTCCTAATATACAGCAGGGAATTCTAACTCAAGAGACCTCATAGAAGTAGAATGACAAGATTTGGTGACTGACAGACCTAGGAGGGCTAGGAGTGCATCAAGGACCACTCTCCAGAGTCCCCTCAGAGAGGTTCACTGTACACAGCTCTATGAGGGACTAGGACTGCGTACCACAGTACTTGATGCACAAAGTAAGTGTGTAGTAAATGTGTTAGCTTAGCGGTCATCTTTGGGGCTGGATGGGGAGACCCTGTACAACTTAAACATTTGTATCAAAGTTCCAGGTGGATCTGGGGAAGGTGAAGGCAGTTGCCAGTGTTGCTGGGAGATGCCAAGTAAGTCAAGAACCTACTTTTAGAAAATTTGCTCTCCTGGGTCTCAGCTTGCAGGGGTCTAGGGAAGACACTAGGCAACCCATTGCTGTGGAATGTGGTGGGGTTCAGAGTTCATTTCACACTCTGTGAGCTCAGGCCATATTCTGAACTTTACTCTTCCTGCCACAATCCCTGGGCAGTGACATCTCTGAGTGGGCACTGACCACCCGATATGCAATGTTCTCTTCCTAGTAACCTGCTGTATGTCCCTAGCTTCTGCTTCTCTTGAGGATCCTGTCTGAGATCCCCAGGATGAGTGTCTCTGCAGCCTCAATCAGTCCTTCGGATCAGTCACACATCTGCAGGCTCTTCCGAGCTCCCTCTTCTCAGAAGATCAGAGACTTGAAGGATGTGGCCAGACTGAATTGCTGGAACGAGCTCAGCCTGTATGTGGCAGGGTCTGCAGGCGAAATCCTAGTACATGACATGTCAAGAGGATGGGAACTTAAAGTATCCCAGAAAACCAGAGATCCAAGGAGATCTGAACAAAGTCTAAGCAAGAGGATGTCACAGGAGGAGCCACATCAGATGGGAGGCAGATGTCACCTTCCCTGTTCTGCTTCTCAGTTTTCTCCAGTCCCTGCCCCTCTAGATGAAGGTAACTGAGAGAAGAAATTGGGGCACAGGGAGCAGCTGAAGGGTTGACTGCAGTTTGCAACACCAGTTGCTCTGAATTTTGACTTTCCCTAGGTTCAAATCAGCTCGTACCTTTTCAAGCCAATCCCCTGAGTTTCTGGGTCCTGTGAAAGATGGAGCACAGGGACAGTGATAAAGGCCAGGTTCAGACAGGGAATTAGTATATTCAGCAGCCCGAACATTCTTTCTTTTCATCAATCTTTGTGCTGCCAGTGCCACTCCTCTGAGTCCTCCTGAGGACAGCGATGGCACTTGTGGAACCACCATGCAGAGATTTGAACTGGCAGAATCAGAGAGACAGCGAGGCCCTGCTGCAGGCATGATCCTTCACACCCATCTTTCCATCCCTTGTTGTTGAAGGATGCTACACCATGGTTGCTTTTCCCCTTGACTCTCCTTACTCTGTCGCCATTTAAGTAGAAGGTACATGGGGAGGGTTTGGAGGAGAACCAGCTGTGCTCCAAAGGGTCAGGCTCCTGGTCAAACTGAGGGGAACTCAGAGGCTTTTCAGAGCAGTTAGAGAGATTCAGAGAGGCTGCGATTCTTCCTGAAGTCGCGTCCCTCGCTGCTTCCCCTCCTGCTTTGTCTGCCTTTCCGTCACTCATCACTAGCTGAGGCTGCCCGACATCCTGGGTGTTCTTGGTGACCTCCTTCCACACCAGAAGGCCAGCGCCCTCGGGGCTGGGATTTGGCATTGCTCCTTGGTGTATCCCTGGCATAGAAAGGTGCATCAGTTTGTGTTCAGTAAGAACTTGTTGGATGATCAGAGGACATGGAAGGAGCATTTCAACCAGAGACAAAGGGAGTCTGACTTGCCCTGGTGGGAAAGACATTACTGGCCTGGGGATGGAGGAGAAGGAAAACACTGAGATGCCTTTCCTCCCAGTTTCCTGCAGGCTTGTTGCTGGGGAGGCAGCAAAACCCACAGAGGGCACATCTGCAAGATGGGACATCAGGGCCCTGGTGCAGCACAGAAACAGCAGGGAGTCAGGAGACCTGGGGTCAGCTGGAGCAGGGGTCAGGGCCACCTCCCAGCAGTGACCTCAGTGGATGAGTAGCACAAGGACAGTGCTGCCACACCCTGTGGAACAGGGAAGAGGATCTACGAACATACCCTGTGTGTTTCCTGCAGTCTGCTGTGTGTGACCCAAAATGGCCCCCAGGCAGAGCCGCAGCGATCCTTACACCTGAGAGCAGGGCTGGGCTTTGTTCCAGTGGCTTCTGTCTGCCTTACTGTGCACATGTGCCTGTACTATTTCTGTGAACGAGAAGAGCGGTCAGAAGAACAGGACTGTGTGGTTACATGTGCTTCACCATCACTTTTGGACTGGTGGTTCCTTTGGGGGCTGGGTAGAGATGTCCAAAGCTATTTCAAATATAGCAGAAACACGTTATTTGTTTGGCATTTGGTGGCATTTCTCCCTTCTCCATAGGCCTGTGATAAGGTCCTAGTATCATCTATGTACACCATGTTCCAGTCACACTGGCCCTTGCCTTCCCCTAAGCCAATGAATACTCTCATATGGGCATTCTTAGCTGTGAGTCATTAAATCGGAATTTTATCTGTTCAATAAAAACTGGTTAGGCCAGAACCTCCTTTTATGAATTTTTCTTAACAATTACATTCACTGCTAAATGGATTTGGAAGTAATTAACTTGCATTGCTTTAGAATACATGGTAAAATTCACATTTTTACCATCATAGCAATTAGCTTCAGTTAGTGAGACAGCACTGAAGTTTGAATCACATCTGGGTGCCCACAATGGCCAAGTCCAAACATTTTTTGGTTCATACAGTTTTCTCCTCTTTGTTAATGTGGACTATCACAAAAGATAAGCATTATGCAATTCAGACTCTTGCCAAGCTGTCTGAAAGAAGGAATTCTCACATTTGCTTTTGAATAGCAACATTTTTACCACTATTACCCACTTAGGAAACTGCTGCTATCGTGTCTACCTACTGCACAAAAGTCCTGGGCAACCAGGTAGCACTTGTAGCATTTATCCTCTGGTGGGAAGATGCAGGCCAGCCTTGTTCTGCCCATTCCCAGAGGATGCAAGGTGCACCATCAGGGCCCAAAGGACCCCTCCCCCATCTCCACAGTGATTCTTTCTGAATGGAAGCCTGAGAAAGGCTCAGCTATTGGTGTACAGTCTTAACTATGAAGGCTACGGGCTAATTTTTTTTGACAAATTGTCTTTCAAAATTAGTCATTAATTTATTCAAATGAGTAATATACACACACAGTACAAAATCCACAAGGAATCCAGCGTAATAGTATATAGTGACAAATACATGTCCCTCCTACCCCAGCCACCCAGTTACTCCATCCCCTTCACCAGAGACAACTGCACTTATCCATGAGTTTATTTTAATTCCAAAGAAAGTTAAGGAACTCAGACTTAAAATGGCATCAGGAAAGCTGTCCCACATTGTGGACAGAGACAAGGGCCTGGAGTTGGTTGAACTCTGCTCAAAGCAAGGCGTCAGCACTTCCCACTGTAGAGCCTGGATAAGAGCAGGGTTTATCTCACAGGGTGGCTGAGATAATGAAATGAGTTAACCCAAGCAGAGGGCTTAGCACAGTCCCTGGCACACATTTCCACTCAGTGCGCATCAGCTCGGATGAGCAACTCGGCAATGGAGTGGGGTGGGGGAAAGTGGGAGAGGACGGGGCACACTGAACCCCAGGGAAAGCCCTAAGTCCTTGTTACTCAGTGTAGTCACTGGAAATCCCTGGAGTTTGCTAGAAAAGGATCTCAGGTTCCTCCTCAGTCCTGCTAAGTCAAAATCCGCACTGTGACAAACTCCCAGGAGGACAGGCACTATCCATCTGATCCCCAGAAGCCTGAGGGGCCTGGGCTGCAGATCTCTGCCCTTCAGAAGATGGTGCTGCTGTATCTTCACCTGTGGGCATGAGCCCTTGGACTCGGTGTGATGAAAACCCATGATAAAATGCACATCCCTCCCAACCACATCACTCCACTGCTATTCCATATCTGATTTCCTGAGCCCAATAACCTGTGACCTCAAAGATGACTGGAATGTGTCCTCTTTTGTCCTGTAGCTTGAGGGTAACCTGATAGATAACCCTGGGGACAGGGTGGCTTGTTGTTTTTAAAGTGATACAAGAGACACAGTGGAGCCTGTCCAACAAGCAGCAGGGCTGCCAGGATGCCAAATGGGACATCTAAGCCCATCTGCCTTAGCCAGAGCTGGTCATCAGAAATAAGGTCTGCAGGGCTTGAAAGGCCACAGGGGCTCCCAGCTGACAAGTTCTGCTCTTTGCTACTTGTTCCAAACCAGTAGATCCTGGCTGAGAATCTATAGCAGATACGAAACAGCCCTTTAGAACAGAATTACATATTCTAATGGCGAATGTGTGTCATAATCCATTTGTTGAAACCCATAGCACACACTGCACCAAGAGCAAGCCCCGATGTCAACTATGGACTTTGTGGGATGGTGATGTCGTAGAGGTTCATCGTTTGTGACAATGGGGGTGGCTGTGCCTATGGGGGCAGGAGGTGTAGGGGAATTTCTTGGACTTTCTCTTCAGTTTTGCTGTGAACTAAAAACTGTTCTAAAAAATAAAGTCTACTGTTAAAAAGAGAAAGAGAATTTCAGCTCATCACTGGATAAGCTGCAGAAGAGAAAAGAAAACCAAGGTTGTGGCTAACAGTAGACTTTTTAAAAATCAGAATGAAAACCAAAATGGCAGAACTGGCCTCGCCATGCCAGGAGCCCCGAACCAGGTGATGTGAGCAAGCATCTTAAATGTGCCTAGAGTGACAAAGGAACTGAACTTTAAATTTTATTTAATTTTAATCCATGCGCACGTAAACTTTGAAATACTTGCATGTGCGATTCTGTTGGGGAAATTTTTAAATAGGTTTGGAACAATTTGGGCATATGAATCTACTCTTTCAACTGTTAATTTTGTGAACCCTAAATACAGATCAAATATTCCCAATGAGTAGTTAGCACCCAAATTGAGATATGCCACAAGAGTAAAACATGTACCAGACTTTGAAGACATAATAACAATGTAAGTATCTTATTAATAATCATATATGGCTTACATATTGAAGTAATATTTTGGGTTACATTGAATTAATATAATACATTATCAAAGTTTATTTCACCTGTATTTTTGTCTTTTAAGAAATATGAGCTGGGTGTGGTTGCGCACACCTGTAATCCCAGCAGCTCTGGAGGCTGAGGCAGGAGGATCGTGGGTTCAAAGCCAGCCTCAGCAACCACATGGCACTAAGCAACTCAGTGAGATCCTGTCTCTAAATAAAATACAAAATAGGGCTGGGGATGTGGCTCAGTGGTGGAATGCCTCTGAGTTCAATCCCCAGTTCCAAAAAAAAAAAAAAAAAATATATATATATATATATATATGGCTTCTGAATTTGGGATTTGGGATTGTACAGAGGACAGTGAG
Source organism: Glaucomys volans (assembly GCA_020662805.1). Classification (NCBI taxonomy): domain Eukaryota; kingdom Metazoa; phylum Chordata; class Mammalia; order Rodentia; family Sciuridae; genus Glaucomys; species Glaucomys volans. The sequence goes on along the minus strand of JAJEJO010000698.1, from coordinate 147,676 downwards.
GGGATGGGTGTGGTGAGTGGGGAGGGGAAGGACAGATGATTGTGAGACAGACATTATTACCCTATATACATGTATGAAAAGAATTTTTTTAAAAAAATTTATCACTGTCAAAAAAAAGTTAATGAAAATAAATAAATAAATAAATAAATAAAAGTTTTAAAAATATATAACTTCCAAAAAATGTACAGTTATATATGTGGCCTCATATACTATTGGCGGGAATGCAAAATGGTGCAGCTACTTGAAAACCAATATGATGGTTCCTCCAAAGGTGACACAAATGTTACCTAGAAATTCATTCCTAGGTATTTACCCAAGAAAACTGAAAACTTAAGTCCACATGTAAGAGCCACAAGGTGGAAACAACCCACACGTCCATCAACTATGCATGACTAAAAATGCATGTGTTCTATCCATTCATTGTAGTATCATTCATCCATAAAAAGAAATCAAGCATTGTTAGATGCTCCTCCATGGATGAGCCTTGGTAACATGGTGCTGAGTGAAAGAAATCAGAAACACAAAAGCCACATACTGTATGTTTCCATTGATATGAAATGTCCAGAATAAGCAGATCCACAGAGACAGAAAGAGCAGGGTTTGCCAGGGGCTTGGGGGGCGACTACTAATTATCAGGGAGTACCTGCTAATGAGTATGGGCTCCTTTAGGGAATAATGAAAATGTTCTGGAATGAAATTATGGTGATGGTTGAACAATTTGTAGATGGTTGAACAATTTGTGGATGTACTTACAAAAAACTTCATATGTACCTTGTTTTAATTTCTATTGGACAAAGTTAATTTCAATGAAAAGGCTGTTTTCTTTCCCAATTAATCAGAGCTAATCAATGAAGGTTGATTTTCACCTTCTTTCCATTCCAGGGGACGTTTGGCAATGTTTGGAGACATTTTTGATAATCACCACTGGGGTGGAGGGAGTGAAGGAAAAGATCTCTGCTGGTCAGGAATGGTGCCAAGCTTCCTACCAGCTGCCCATAATGAAGAAGTCCCTCCCAGGATGTCCGTAGTGTGGAGGTTGGGGACCCTGTGTGGAAGGCTGCTCAGATGTCCCCTTCTCCAATCACTGCCTCCTTTGCACCATCCTCTCCTTTCATTTCCCCCAGGGTCAGATTCCAGGTGTGGTCTTGCCTGAAGACTTTCTCCTGGAACCCATAAATAGGCATGCTCAGGCCTTGAGCTCCTTGAGATAACAGTGACTCTGTAGACAGGGAGCAGTTGAAGTAGTGGTGACTGACTGGAGATCTTGACTCTGATCTTACTCTCTGAGGCTTCCTGGGTCCTGAAATGTTGAACTTACTTTAAGCTGGCCTATTTCAAGAGATTGTCATTTTCTTTTTCTTTTTTTCTTTTTTTTAAATATTTTTTAGTTGTTGATAGACATTTATTTATTTATTTATATGTGGTGCTGAGAATCGAACCCAGTGCCTCACACTTGCTAGGCAGGCACTCTACCACTGAGCCACAACCCCAGCCTGCCATTTTTCTTATTATTTTCTCTTCCACCTCAGATTTTCCCAGCCAAAGACCACTGACATTTGCAAAGTCTATTACAAACAGGCTTTATGTCTGAAGGAATAATGCTGAGAAAAGATATCCTCCTTTGGTCTACTTTGCTTTCAAACTACCCATTCTGTCTGTATCTTTGATACAGACAAAGTTTCTTGATGGCTGCTGTAACAAATTACCACAAACTTAGTGGCTTAAAAGGGCATGAATTTATTACCTTACAATTCTGGAAGTCAGAAATTCAACTTGATCTCCCTGGGTTAAAATCAAGGTGTGAGAAGGGCTGTGTTCCTTCTGGAGACTTTTGGGGAAAGAATCCCTTTCTTTTTCCAGCTTATCTAGAGAAGGCCAGAATTTATTGGCACATGGTCTCATTCTCCATCTTCAAAGTCCACAGAGTAGTCCTTCAAATCTTCCTATCTTCCTCTTTCACTTATAAGGACCCTTGTGATTACTTAGACCCACCTGCATAATTCAAAATACTTTCCCCCTCTCAAGGTCAATAACTTAATCCCATTTGTTTTGCCCAATGTGGTAACATATCTACAGGTTCAGAAGATCAGGATGAGGATGTCTTTGGGGGGCATTATTCTGCCTAGCATACAGTTAAGAGGACATGGAAAATCTGTTGGGATGTCTCTTATCCACATTTTGCAGACTTCATTCCTTGAGGAAAAGGAATTTAGCATTTGTGCTTTTCTAGATTTGGGGGATTTATTCAATCTAAGTTTTGAGCTAGTTATATGCTGACTTCTCAGATCTTCATTCTTGTGGACCTATGCCCTAGAATGGTCACTAAAACTTTTATAAACTATTGTTCCATATTCTTTCCTTTACATAGTTTAAAATAAATTTATATGGTTCAGATATTTATTTTGGTGGTGGTTGTTGTTGATGAGGTTTCCAAAATGGATGTCACACCTGCTGAATTTAAATCCCTTTTACAATGTGAACCTACTGAATCCCATGATGATTTTCAACTCAACATTTATTGACTTCTTCTCACTGTCAGGTACTGGGTGTGCTCAATAAAGCTAAGAGCTGACCCACAAAGAATTTATAGTCTAGCAGGGGGACAAACCAGTATACTGTCAATCTAATCCAGGGTGACTTACAGCAGAGGCTCTAAGTTCAATTAAATAAAGAGTAACAGGACTACAGAGGAGGGCATGAATAAGGACAGGAGGGTCATGCAGGAGATTAGGTCTTGAAATTGCTATGAATTAAACCACATTTGAATCCTGGTCCTTCAGCAGTGGGCCAGAATCCTTCAAGGTCAAATCTATATAGGAACTACCCTCAGTGTTCTAGGGCCTGGGAGATTTTACCTTCATGGAAAGTCTTAGGAAGTTGTCTTAATTTGAGTTTCCACCAAAAAAGTAGTCTCAGGACAAGAACTTGAAAGAGCAAATAGCATGTTTCTGCTTGAATGAATATGTTGCTTATGAGGACAGCAGGGGTCTGATTACATGGGGCCTCTCCATGTTGTGTGGCCCTTGCATGAGAATCATTTCATGAGCAGCGGAGGCTGAGATATTATCTACCAACCATCCTCAACACTCCCCGCCACACACACAGGTTAAGAATTTCCCTGAACTCCAGATGCACTGTCCAGGGCATGAAGAAGGTTCTCAGGCATTAGGGAGTTGTTAGGAGCTGGAAATTCTCAGGTAGACCAAGTTGCTATGGGATAGGTCATTATTAGCATCTGCCTCAGAATCAATAAGGTAACTTCAAAAATAGTCCAGATGTTGGAGCCAGTCAATGGAATTCCTTTGCCTGAATGATTCTGACTCTACTCTCTGTCAAAATATAGTGGTGTAATAATCTCTACCAGTGCTATTCTGTGATTATCTCAATGCCTATGGAATTTGAACCTCAGTTTTGCTACTTAAAATAGATGTGCCCTGGACATGTTAATTCACCTCTTAGAGCCCTATTACCAGCTTACAATTGTATTATATGAATTACAGGAAATACCAAATGTCATGCTTTAATATAGCACTAGGAACAAGCACTCAATGAATGATTATTTCTTGTTAGATGATAACTCTTATTTCTTCCACAATCAGTGCAAACTTCTGACCAGGTATAGAAGTTGAAATGGTGATCTGAAAATGGCCCTCCCAGAATGGTTTCATCACTGGACTTTCTGACTATCCAACAAACTGAGTGGATTTATTGCTTGGTTTTGGTAAACAGCAATTCTATTTCAGAAAAGTACCTCACTAAAATGTCATCAAAGTGTCATGCTATGAGCACAATAATATCAACATCATCCTCCATCAGAACCTAGAGCTTTCCAGTGAATGCACTAACTTCTGGTTCATACTAAGTACATAGGAAAGCTATTAGAGACAAGGGGACTTTTCAGAGTTTATACTACATTTGTGTACCAAATCCCAAATGACTTGGGATTCTGAACATAATCACTTAGGATTCTGAGTGTGACCTTATGTTTTAGTTCAGGCTACTCTCACAAAATGCCACAGACGAAGATGCTTAATTAAGCAAAGGCACCAATCTCTCATAGTTCTGAAACTGAGCAATTCAAGATCAAGGTGTTAGATGAATCAGTTCTTAGTGAGGACCTTTTTCCTGGCTTTCAGAAGTCCACTTTCTCACCATGTCCTCACATGGTTGAGCAAGAAAGAGGAAGCAAGCTCTCCAGTGCCTCTTCTTATAAGCAATCTAAATGCATTATGGGGCCCCTGCTCATAACCTCATCTACCCATAATCACCTCCTAAAGGCACTTCCTTCTAATACTATCACCTTGGAGGTTAGGGTTTCAACATGAGTTTTGAGGGGACACAAACATTCGGTCCGTAATACCTTACTTACCCTGACTGAGCTGCTTTCCACCTTTGGGGATTGGATACCTCATATACTACAGTCTCATGGAATATGGTTCTAGAAAAATGATAATAAAGGAAAAATTTTACCCAGATGCATTGGTTCTGTTTTGTGTAATATTAACTCATATTTAGAGCCCTTGGGATTCAGGGAGCCTCTATCCAGCATTTAACAATATACTCTGCATTCATGTCCATTCCATCCTCTCAGATATCAAAGAAAAGCATTCTCTTGCTGGCTTTTTGGTAGTCTCTTAAAGAATTTTGAAAAGCTATAGTGTTGTACTATATAAACTGTTTTCAGTAAAATGGAGTGAAGATTGTAAAATAGGTACAAGAGAAAAGGAAAAGCCATTTCTTTTTTAATACTCTAACTATATTGTCAGTTGTCCTAAATAAGAGCAAAAGAAATTACTGCAAGACTGACTTATTTATTCTAGAATCACAAAGAGTGGTAAAGGCATTGAATTAATAAACATGATCAGGAATTTGACTTAGGGTCTGCCAATGACAAGATGGTGTGACCATAGGCAAATATCTTAACCTCTCTATTATGAAACCATGGAACTTTCTTAAAGGAAGAGATTTTATAAGATATATATATTACCTATATATACATATACATGCTTTGCAATTTGTTTACATGAAGTTTCACATATTCTTAAATATTTCAAAAGCATGATTTTTAATAGCTGCATAGTGTTCCAAAGAATTTTGTACCATAATTTATTCAACCATTTTTCCATATTATTCCTGTATCATTGTTATAAATCATGCTAGTAAGAATATCATTATCCAGATGAAACTGTTTATATCTCTGATAATCTCACTAGGTTAATGACTGGGGCTGAAATGTACATTGTGACCATATTAATAAATTGTGCCAATGTGCCATCCAGAAAGGTTGTAGCAACTTGCACTTCCATCAGCAGTGTAGGGGAAGACCTGTTTCCTCACAGTCTCATCAGTCAAGGTATTACCACTTTCAACACAATCTCGGAAAATTGAGAAAGAGAGAAAAGGACGAAAGGAAGGAGGATGGGAGTTGGTGAGTTTATGATGTATTTACACATCCTTTTATGAATGGCCTTTGGATTCCTTTGCCACTTTCGCTGAGGGAACTGCCTTTTCTTACATCATTTTCGTTGCCTGTACACCACAAGCACTTTCCTGGTTTTCATCTGTTTTTCAATTCTGCTTACAGTGGGGATTATGCATTCTTACATCATCAAATTTGTCCATTTTCCCCTTTTCTGCTTAGAAAGACTTTCCTTGTCTTGAAACCCATATTTTCTTTCACTTTATTTGATGTTCACTTTGGCAGCGGATACAAAATTCAGGATTCGTGGGCCTTGGAAATTTAGAGATCTTCCTTTGAAGAAAAGGGCCCACAAAGAAGAAAAGAAATTACACAAGTATATACAGCTGGTTCACAGCAGAACCAAAACTACAATGGAGGGTTTCTAGCTCCTTTTTTTTTTTTTAATCTGTTTTCAATAAATGAATGCAATCTCCTTTAAAAATATTAAAACATTATCAATTACCTCTCCAAATACTAGATTCCTGCTTCCCTCCCCAGAGTTAATCATTTTATCATTTTCGCGTATACTCTCCCTGACTTAAAAAATAATTTTAGGGGGCTGGAGTTGTGACTCAGTGGTCACTAGTGTCACACATGTGAAGCCCTGGATTTGATCCTTAGCACCACATAAAAAATAAATCAATAAAGATATTGTGTCGATCTACAACTAAAAAAATTTTTTAAATAATAATTTTAGGTACTTACACCTATAGGTGTACAAATGGAATATGCTATTATAGGTTGGCTTCAGGGGCACAAATAATGCATGTGGCATGTAATGTTTTGCAATGGGCCTTTCTCATTCTATGTTAGTTTTGAGGTGACTGTTATTTGAATAGGACATACTGTCCAGCTATTTCTCCATGAATGCTGCATTGATCATTTTCACAGTATACATTCATGGTGGTACATGTCTCCATGGATCTATGTGCAAATTTTTCTTAAAAATAGATATTGAGAACAGCAAGGCACAGTGGCACACATCTGTAATCCCAGTGGCTTGGGAGGCTGGAGCAGAAGGATCACAAGTTCAAAGCCAGCCTCAGCAATTTAGTGAGGTCCTAAGCAACTTAGTGAGACCCTGTCTCTAAACAAAATAATCAAAAAAAAGGGGAGGCTGGGGATCTGCTCCGTGGTTAGGCACCCCTGGGTTTAATTCCCAGTACAAAAAAACCCCAAAACTAGATATTGAGAAACGAAACTATTTTGTCATGGGTAATACCCATCTTAGTTTTAAAAGATATTGATAAACTACACTTCTGCTGGCAATGGACCCATTTCCCCAAAAGCTCAACTTGATATTATCACCCTTTTACTTTTTTCTGATGGGTGAAAGATGTTACATTTTTTAAATTTGCATTTTCCTAATTACTCACGAACTTGAGCATCTTCTGCATTTATTCACCATTTGCCTCTTCTGGGAATTTCATATTTATTTTTTAAAAATTTTGCAAGGTTTTTTCTTATCTCTCTGTTTATACAATACTTTGGAAATTAATCTTTGTTACATTTGTTACTATAACATATTTCTCCCATTATGTGATTTTCCTATTATATAAATTTTATTTATGATATTCCTTTCTAAAAATTATTTTAGTTGTCAATGGATCTTTTATTTTGTTTATTTACATGTGGTGCTGGGTATCGAACCCAGGGACTCACACATGCCAGGCAAGTGCTCTACCACTGAGCCACAAATCCAGTCCCCTAAGATATCCCTTTTTATATAGAGAAATTGAATTAGATATAATCAAAATTATCCAATTTTTATTTTAAAAAATTATTTGTGTCCCAAGAAGACCTTATCTCTGGCATTCAAGATCATAAAAATAGATCAACCAGATCTATTTTGTTTTTTATGTTCAACCCAGAGATTCATCTAAAGTTTTGGGGGGTCTATTGGGACATATTGATATTTTCTGTATGTGATGGCTACTTGTGTCAGCATGAAGATATTGGTTGTTCTCTAAAAATGGAAATCTTTGCCATAAACCAAATTCCAGAATTGGATTTGATTCTGTACTCTCTACTCAGCTTATCTATTCCTGTATTGGGGGTTCCTACCACAAAGTTTTGATTACCCAAGTTTTATCATTTGTCTTAATAAAGTAGTTGGTTAGTTTAATGTTTTCCTGTCTTAGTTCAGAGATGCAAGATCATCATCACTCATGAAATAAAATTTTTAAAAAGACCAATAAAGCACGTCTCTGGCACCCGGCTCCAACCAGAGGCCGTGATAAGAGACTTGCTACAGGGACAAAAACCCAGCCTTGCAGCCAAGTGACCCTCCTCCCACCAGCTTCCCCTGCTGCCACCCTGCCATTGCATTACTCCTCAAAATAAAACTCAGCTGCAAACGGCACACCTGTTTTGGATTAGTTACAATAAATCAGGGCCTGTGTTTATTTCAGTAGTGTGGACAGGTGAAGAGCAAGCTGCGCTTATAGCGAGCCAACTAGAAAGCAGAGAAAATCCAAATCATGAGGGGGTTTTGTTTGTTTGTTTCCTGTTTTTGTTTTTTCCTCTTAGGATTATGCTGGTCAAGCCCTAACCTGCCTTGATTCCACACTGTGATTCTGCACGTAAACTCCCCTCGTCTTTCCAGGTCTGTGTGATTAAACCCATGGTTTTCAAGCTTTCCTACCCAGATAGCTTATGAAAAATGTAAGGTCAGAAAATCTGGAGTGAATTTAGAGGTCTGCCCCTCCTTAGGTGAGTCCAAAGCCTTGACTTTGAGAAACTGCCCTGAGGACTCAAAGCAAACCTGGGCCACCTGAGCAGAAGGAAACAGCGGGGCCTGAGAGCAGTCCCCTTGCTGCCACAGGGTCTCTGTAATGAGCTGGCACTCGTGGATGCCACAGAAGTAAGTTGGCACTGTGAGATGGGTCTGCAGGAGAGTGAGGTCCATCCAGTCATGTCCCTGCCCTGGTCCATATGCAGCATCTCCTGGGTAAAGACAGCCTAAAGAGCTGGAATACATTCTAGAATCTAGAGCAGGAAAGCACAAAACTTTCAACTCAGGTTTTGTCTCTACAACAGGGCCCTTTTCAAGGTGTTAACTTTAGCAAAATTCAAAATAGAGCCTGTTCCAGGGATCCTTTGCCTAAGCAGCTCACTCCAGGTCTGGGTGTCAAAGGGCAGGTGCACTGCCTCCCAGGCCCACCTCAACAGCAGCTAGGATGACTCAGAGAACCATTTATGCTTTCAAGGTCTCAGCACCTGCAGCTTGTTCTGACTAGTGGGTGGCCAACATTTTTGCTCTGTTGGATGCTGCTAGCCACTCCAAGCTACCTCCCTGGGCAGCCCAAGTGAGCTCCTCAGTATGTTTTGCTTTAAATGGTTTTAAAATAGTCTATGTCCTAAATGACCTGCAGGGACTTGGATTTCCCCAAGAAGCCCTAGTTTGTTAAGTGTGAGATTTTTGCAGAATGTGAGATCTTTAGGAACACATGTAGGGCAGAAACACCTCAACCAGTGCCACTGTTTGAAAAGTTAGGTGTTGACTAATTGGATGCTTTGTTCCTTGGCTAAAATTGTGGAAAGTCAGAGGAAGGGCTCCAGAATCCCCAAAAAAGTCCTTCAAGATATGCTCAGCCTTTACATCTCTGCAGTCCTATTCAGCATGGGTAGAACCCAGAGCCCCCACGACAACCTTTGCCATCTACTCCTGGGCTCCAGGACTCTGCCCAGGCTGTGCTTCAAGTTACATGGAGTCAGGAGCTTTCCTAAAGGGTATACATGCCCTAGCCCTACCCTAGATCATCTGTATCAGGATCAGGACCTCCTGGACAGGGCTTGGGCATCTGTGTGCTTAGAAGTCACTAAGTATGGTTCCAAAGGGTCCTCCACATTAAAGGGATAAAGAGTCACCTGGCAGCTTTTAAAATTGTTGATGCCCAAGCCACACTGCAGACCCAATCACATGGGAATTCCTGCATTGCGGTGGCAGGGGATGGAGGCAGGGTGGCATGTCCAGGCAGCTCTCAGGTGATTCCATGTAAAGTGAGGGAGGAGATGACTGTCTTGGGGTATTTTCTAAGAAAGACTTCGGACTCCATAGTCCATGGTTTCTGGGACTTCGGTGTACATAGGAATCTCCTAGGAATTTGCTTAAGATGCAGATTCAGTAGGACTGGAGCAAGGCTGTAGAGTCTGCATTTCTAACCAGCTGGTCCAGACCACACAGCGAGTTCATAAAAGTATTAACGACCTGGCTTTTTATTACTTAACATGGACTGAGTATAGTGGCTGCAGTGAGTCTGGACACTGAAGCATCTTGTCCACCCAGGAGGTTACTGGTATTTGGCAGAAGTGGTGCAGCAGGCTTTGTGATTAAAAACAAATGTTTGTGGGACTCCCTCTGTCAGCTTTGGAGTGGTGCTGACAAGAGGCTCCACTGCCATGTGCTGAGAGATGAGCCAGGGTAACCTCTGCCCTCCCATCATCAGGGCAGCCTGGCTACCGGGCCTCTGAAGCATTCCTTGTTTTCACAGGTTGCTGTTTGGAGGAGGGTGCCATACATTTTATTATGTAAACAAATTCATACTCTTAGGTTATTCTGTTCCAGATATGAAAGCAATATTGCAAGAAGGTTTTGATTATCTGCTCTTATTTTCCTACATCCCCAAAATATTTGCTGGAGACCTGCTACGCACCCTGCCTGTTATTGGAACACAGTTCTCGAGCTGCTACGTCCTTGTTCTCATCTTGCCTACCGAGCACCTAGGTTGAACTAAGATTAACAGGAAGTTTACCCCCATCAGGTCAAATCTGATTAGCCCAGAAGAGGTAAATCATGTGTTGTTTCTTAAAACAGCTGTGAACTAGGCCAAGGGTGGCAGTTGGCCACCTTAAGAGCCAAGATTACCCTCAAGGCATGAACATATCATTCAGTAAGAACTGCTGGACTTGGACTTCAAAGAATGTCTCTGTTTCTCTTATCCCTGGTTTTCTGTTTAAATTCTTCAATGCTCAGAATTTGAGCAATGTAGGAATGATAGCACACCTAGATTTGTTCCTTCATTTCTAATGACACCCATGGTGTCAAAAATGAAAATTCCCTTGGTTTCTTTGACCTCGAGTTCAATTGGGCTTGACTCTGAGGCTGCTGTTGTCCCAGCCACTGGGAAAAGTCTCTGGCAGGAAAGTGGTCAATCGCTTTTATCTGACCTAAAGAGGAGATGAGACTTAGATATATTTATTGAGCACTTACTGGGTGAGTGGAGATATGCTAAGTGTTCTTTTTAAAAATAGGTAAAAGCCTTACCATTAAATGGTATTGGAAGAATTGAATATCAATAGGTATAAGGAGAGCCTCAATGTAAGCCTCATGCCTTCTACAAAAAGCAACTCAAAATGAATCATAGAACTCTATGTATAACATAAAGCTTGGAAACTTAAAGGAAAAACAGAATATTTAGAATATTTCAGGATCTAGGGCCAGACAAAGACATCGTTAGTGACTCTGAAGCACAGGCTGTAAAAGGGAAAACTGATAAATTGGACCTCACTGAAAGGTCCAATCAAGAGCTCTGAAAAGCTCATGTAAAGAGGATGAGAAAACATTACATAGACCAGGAGGAAATAGTCATAAACCAACACAGGGACTAGTATCTAGAATATATAGAGAACTCTCAAAACTCAATCATAAAGAACAAACAGTCCATTTACAAAATGGATGCAACAAACATTTCACCAGGTGTGCATCGTTGACAAAGAAGCACATAAAAAAAAATGTTGAACATCACTAGCAGTTAGGGAAGTGCAAATTAAACCACATGAAGATACTCCTGCACACAGATCAGAATGGCTACAGGGAAAAAATAATGATAATACCAAGTGCCAACAAGTATGGGAGGAAATTCGACCATCAATCCTTGATGGTTGGAGTGTAAAGGGCCACAGTCATCCTGGAAAATGGATAAGCAGTTTCTCTAAAAACTGAACACGCTGCCACCATCTGGCACAGCGGGTGCAATCCTGGGGATTGGTCTTGGAGAAATGAAGACTTATGTTCCTACAAAAACAGTGAACACTGGGATCAGCACCACTGTTTTTCAGCCAGTGAAGGATTAGATGAGCCACAGGACACACATCAGCAATAAAAGGAGTGAACTTGTGACACACAAAACTTGGATAATCTCTGGGAACTATACTGAGAGGAAAAAAAATTCTCCCCAAAGTTTATGTACTTTCTGATTCTATTTACATAATATTTTTGAAATGATAAAGTTTTAGAATTGAGGGACAGATTAATGGCTGCCAAGGAAGAGGGTGGGCAGGAAGGAAGTGTGTGTGGTTATTAAGGGTAACACAAAAGATCTTTATGGTGTTAGGGTTAGATCTCACCTTTGGTGGTAGATACAGGGACCTACACGTGGGATAAATATTATCAATTTGTGTGTGTGTGTGTGTGGAGGATTAAATCCAAGGCCTATACATGTTAAGCACACACTTGACCTCTGAGTTAAACCCTCAGCCCTAATAGTCAATAGATTAATACACACACACACACACACACACACACACACACAAGTAAAACTGAAGAAATGTGAATAAGATCAGTATCCATGTCCATTTCCAGGTTATGATATTATACTATGGTTTTGTAAAATGTTATCATCGGAGGAAACTGGGCAAAGTGTACAGCCATCTCAGAAATACTTCTTACAACTGCACATGAATGTACAGTTATCTCAATAAAAATTTCAATTAAAAACAGGTTTAAAACCATTTGCAGGGACTAAGGATATAGCTCAGTTCTTAGAGTACTTGCCTGTCAAGCACAAGACCCTGGGTTCAATCCCCAGCATGCAAACAAACAAACAAACAAACAAAATTTGCAGCCAGTCCTCCAGAAGTCTTTAATATGAGGAAAAAGGACATGTGTTAAGAAGGTTAGTCATAAACCCAGGTCTCAAGCCATTATCATATACAGTAGTCCCCCCTTGTCCTTGGGGGACACATTTCAGGACTTCCAGTGGATGCCTGAAGCCACGGATAGTACTAAACCACTAAACCTTATCATTTAATACCTTTGCCATCATAACTATTTATCATGCACTGAAGCTATAATTTTTGCAACTTGATGTGCAAAAGCAAAACTAGCACAAATTTCTCTCTCATTCACAATTTAACAGGTAGAAGGTTTACTCTTACCATAGGTTTAAGCAACCTCAGCAAGTTTTTTTTTCTTTCCTTATTGAGTTGAGAACTTTCACATTTTCACTTAAAGGAAGAATTTACAGTTTCTCTTTAGCATATCTAAATTTCCAGTATCACCACTGTACTTTAAGTAAAATAATGGTTACTTGAACATAAGCATTGCAATACTGTGACAACTGACAACTGAGATAGCTCCAAGTGACTAATGGGTAGGTAGCACATATAGTGTGGATATTCTGGACAAAGGGATGATTCATGAGTTATATACAACAAAATGGATGGCACAAGATTTCATGACATTGCTCACAATGGTGCAAAATTTAAAATTTATGAATTGTCTATTTCTGAAAACACAGGAAGCAAAACTATAGATAAGAGGTGAACTACTATATGAAGAATGAAAACAAGAATGCCATGGGTTTCTCTGAAAGGAGAAATCATAGTTAGAAATGAGGGAAGCAACTTCAAGGGCTTGGACCTTGAAGCACCAGGAGGGCTGAGCTAAAAATAGGTGGACAGGTATTCTAGAAAAGAAGATGGACAACACACTGCATGTCTGAGAAAACGTTTCAATTTCCAGATGAGCAAACCAAATGTATGCTTGCTTTGCTTCCCAGGGAAGCAAAATGGTGGAAGGACTTGGGTGCTGGGTGAATGTGGCAAGAACTTCCTATTTCCAATTAGCAATTTGTGAGATAATAAAGCACTACTAAAGCCAAGTGAATCACCAGAAGGGAAACGCAAAGTGTGGATGGTTTAGAACAAACCAATCCTTCTCCAGGGTCAATAGAGCCCAGGGAAGTGCATCCTATTAGTGAGGGGTTGGCAGCAGCATTTGTATATGAGGGCAACCAAAGAAGGTGTTCAGGAAAATAAAGGCTGTGTGGTGGTTCAGATCAATGATGATTAGAATTGCAATAATTAGGCATATAATCTTGTATTATATGGCTTCCATGATTGAGTAGCTATTATGTGGCAGTCACCATTCCAGGGGGGTTGGGATTTATTGGTGGCAAACTACACTGAACCAACTATCTCCCATATGGGGTTCACCTTCTATACTTAGTGTTGATTCCTGGTCAGAAAGATTCTTAACTACCAGAATCTGAGAATGCACTTCCATACTGTACATTTGCCATCTCGTGACCCCAAACAGAAAGGCAAATCTCCCTGGGGTGAAGCTGGGAAGCTTTGCAGAAGGACAGACACAGCACTTCTGATTTAAGAGTGAGAATGATCTTACCCCAGGGTGACTGGAGAAGGAAACTTAAGATGGGCAGTTTGGCAGGCCTTGCCTCTGAGTTGAATCAGGAAAGTGAGCTCAAAACCAAGGTGAAAAGTTGGCGGTGTGACCCTTGAAGAGGATTCAAGTTAGCCTGGGGTACCCTCTCTGTTTTCCACTCCCAAACTAGGATTAACTTTGGAATCTTCCATAAATGTAGAGAAACTGGGGGCTTTCCAATCCTAGCTTGGGTAAGTACTATTTCAAGACTAATCATAACAAGATGGCCTTGTGTTGTAAAAGAGAGAGAGAGAAAGAGAGAGAGAGAGGCGTAAAAACAAACACCTGGAGACAATGTTTGGGCAGGAGATAGTCTGCAAGATAGCCTTGCTCATAAAACAGAAAATTAGAGACATGGAATTTTCCTCAGAATGCTAAATGAAATATGCAGATGAAGATAAGATACAAAAAATAAGCTGCTGGTCACTTTCTACAGAAAGCTCAAGGTAAGTGAATCAGGCAAGACTCAGGAGTGGGCAGATTTATTACTATTACCCCAACCCAGGATTTTTAATCATTTAAAATGTTTAAGTGCCCACAAGCCTCAAATGTCTGAGAATAAGTATATAAAATGTCTTTGAATTTAGTACAGAATGATTCACAATTTTTTTTCCTGAGCAGTATTCTGAAAAGTTTTATTTAGTTTCCAGTTGACCCCCACATTTCTGTATCCCATTGAAATGATAATTATTAGCCATGTTCCATCACTGTAGCCACATTTTGTAGTGTGTAAAAAAGAGACATCTCCTGCAATTAAATAGTCACTGTTTTGCATCAGTAAAGGAATCTGCATTTTCAAATATGCCAGTCCTTTCACAAAATTTTCCTGCTTCAGTCCGAGGAAAATCAGGTTCTAGGCTCAAAGATCCCTTTATAACTTAAGGCTGTGCGGGACTGCTCTTGAGTGTCCCCCTTCCATTCAAGTTTCTGGCTGTCCCTTGAGTGAGAGGTCAGCCTGCTACTGAGCACAGCAAGGTGAGACTCAGTCCCATTCCCAGCAGAAAATGCAAACTCTTTGGTTGACTTTCTGAATAGTAATGTTCTCAGTTTGGAGATAATTGCTTTTAGTCACAGCACAAAGCACAGGTCAAGGTGGGGTGGGTGTGAAGTCATGCCTGTGTATGTATATGTGTGTGTGTGTGTGTGTGTGTGTGTGTGTGTGTGTCTGAGCAAGAGTTCCATAAGAACTTCCATAGATTGCACACAACAGTCATTCGTTCCAGACCTGGTCCATTTTATTTAGCTGTATTGCCCAGAAACAAGCCTGCGAGCTGAAGGGGCTCTTCAGAATTCAGTTTCAGGCACAAACTCAGAATAATAACAGAGATTCTTTCCTATCACTTCTTAAAATCTTCCACAGTTGGACGAGGGAAAAATTGCCTCCCGTGCCAATGAGTCTAAAACTGCCTTTGTCAATAGCCCTTTCTCTTCTGCCTGCCCCTTTGGGGCCGCTTTACCTCTCCCCCAACCTGTAGTAATAAAACTGATTTGTCCAATGAAACACACTATCAATGGATAAGCAACTCCAAAAAGACACTTAGCTGAGCAAGAAATAGGATTTTTATGAACAGAAAAAGAAATGTGGTGTTTATTGGCATGAAAAAGTTAACATTGCTGCTTTATTTTGTTTGAGTATTTGGCCAGTCACCTTCGTAAACTTATCCTGGGCATGAGTCTGTGGTCCCTGCTGTGTGAGCTGCTAAATGGCATGCTTAAAGAACTAAATGGGATCAAGCTGGGCTTGCATGGAAAAAAAGCAAAAACAAAACAAAATAAAAATCAGAGTAGACATGTGACTTTTTATCTGGCTAATTTGACCATTTGATCAGCAGACAGAAAGAACAATTGACTCAGTCCAAGCTACCTCTGACCTGGAGATTTGTAGACTGGCTGTTTAAATACAGGATCTTTAGAAAGCAGTGTATTAATTTTTGTTGTTTCACAGCAAGTTCAGCTATTTGCTTTAGGGAATGTTTTATTTTGTCTTCGATAAAAATGACATCCAATTTGTTCTTTAAATCTGGGGGAAGAGGGAATATGGAGAATAGTCAAAACAATTGATAAATGACTTTTTAAAGGTATTTATTTACAAAAGTCAAATTTTGGCCACAGTACAGCACCACTGATTTGGAACTATAATATGTAAAGTACGAGCGGTGTATCAAGCACAGCACCCTTTGTCCATTAATTATTCTTATGAATGTAATTCCATCTCTTTAAAATCAGTATTAAAATAATCCTAAATCAGTATTAGGGGAGAATGAATTTTCCTCCTGGAAGTGTTTTCTTGCCCTCTTTTATACTTTGTAGACTAAGAAAAGCAAAATAATACAAACATCTGATCAAAAGCATCCCCCCAGCGTGGCAAAATCAACTTTGTCTCCTTTCTCCCGCATCATGAAGTCCTATAAGTCTATCAGACACACTGAAATCCTTATATTTGTACTACGAATTCTGATTAAAATCAAAACCTACCATTTGTAAAGCATATCCCCCGCAAAAGAAGTGGTTTTCCCCCTTTACAGCCTACGCCCAAAATCATTGTTTGAGAAACCTTCTGAATAGTGAGCATTGCCTAGTAAAACACATGCAGTAGACGAAATATCAGGTTTCTTTTTCCAGCTGTCCAGAATCCCATTAGTGCCTCTCACTTCTATCAGTCTTTTGCTATAATTAGGATGGCTTAGGGTTTATCTGGGCCTTTTTCAAAACCAGATTTCCTTCCTAGCAGCAGCAGCTGTCATTCACAAGTACCCTGATGGTAGTGGGAGCTTACTTTGATTTACATTATGGTACAGCAATCACAACTGCAAAGCAAAGCGCGCGCACACACACACACACACACACACTAATTACCATTTACCTTGTAGTAGTTTGTTTAAAAGAGGGGTCTTACCTGAGGGTGATCACTCTGGTCTGGGGCCTGGCTTGTTGTAAATAGGTTATTCACCGGCATCCCCTCTCCTTCGAAGTTTGCAGCCCCTTCCTTGGGGAGAGTGTGTGCTGGAGGTGGAAGGGTTTTTGTGTCTTGCTCTGCCTCTGGTGGAACTGCACATTCTCTGGTGTAGAAGTGGGAATTCCCACCAGGAGCTGTCGCTTTGGCTCGGGGAATCTCTCCGTGACGGCTCCAGCCTGGTGGGCACCGATCGGGTTCCTTGGGAGGGGGAGCGAGGGTGCCTCCCACTGCACTTTCTTTGGGGGTCGGCTTCTTGACTTTACTCCTGGCCCCCGGTCGCCTCACCCTAGCAGGTCTCTGGATGCCCTTCCTGCTGCCCAAGTCCCTCTCCTCTCCTCTTTCTTCAGCTGCAGTCTCCAAACTCTGTTTCATCCCTGACTTTTCCAACCCCCCAGACGAGGGCTTCACCTTTGTCTCTGTCACCGCTTCTTCCATGGTTAGCAGATTGTCACTGGCAAATTCCTCTCCTGCTTGGTGGCTGTCTCTGGTTTCTCCTTGAATTCCTGGATAATCATTTTCAGCAGCCTCAGACGCTGAGGGGAGTGGACATCTCCCCTGTTCACTCACAGGAGCTGTCCCATCCTGGTGAGGTCCCAAAGTAAGAGTCATCCCTGCTCGCAGGGATGAGGGACTGTGCCTGGAGGCTCCGCTGCTCTTGACCCCCACTTCTTGGAGCTGTGAGTGATAACCACAGAAGCCAGTGGTGGCATCCATAGGCCCCATGTCACCCGACACCCGAGGCCCACAACCCATTTCACGCCCACCCAGGCCACACTCACTGAATTCCGTCTCTTCGTCATCGCTTTCTAATAAAAAAACATGCTCAGTCCCCTGCAGGCTCCTTTGCCAAACTGCATTAGTGTAATCCGTCATAACATCGGAACATTCCAGATACTCCAGGTCATCATCTGAAAACTCCTCCATGCAGGTTAGGGTTATCTCTGGGCAAAGTTCATAGTCGCTGTCAGAGTCTTCGCTGGAAATCTGGGGACTGGGTTGCTTGTTGCCGGTGGCACTGTCACCTGGGTGAATGCATGCAGTCACCTCTGAGAGTGGAAGGCTGAAGCTAATGTATTTCTGAGCTTTGGGATTTCGATGAGTAGAGGGTCTGATTTCATCCTTAGGGCCATCACTGTTTAGCCCTCCATGCATTGGCCAAGAGACCGTGGAACTCTCTGCTCCGTGGCAACATGCATCTTGTTTTTCAGGAGTGTTATTTGAATTAAGGCAAATTTCTCCTGTGCTATTCAGATCATCAGCCTCTGCAGTTTGCCCTGTTCCTTTAATATCCAGAGCATTTCCAGAGCTGGATGCACTAATGGCATTATTGGCCAATAACTGGGGTGAGTGTGAGTGGTTGACTTTGAGGGAGGAGGAATCCGCTGGTGTGGGGTCCCCCGCAGAGATGGTTCCTTCTTCCTTGCAAGGGTGTTCGCTCTCATTTGTGCTTTCCTCCTCATTTGTCTCTCGTTTGTCACGTTTCCACCCTGTGTCCCTGTCATCTCCCAGGTCAGGAGGGAGTCTCGGGTTCTCTGATGGACACTCGACCTCTATGGTAGCAGAGCAGCAGATCATCCCCAGACAGTTTTTAGCTGAGATTTGATAAACGGCAGCATCGCTCTGGGAACAGCTAGGATCAAGAGAACACGCAGGTAAGTTTGGAGGTGCACGTCACAGTGCATGAGAGAATAGCTGTCCTTTTACTGCATGCTCAGAGATCTGTGGTATCCCTGGAAAAAGTGATTGGGGTCAGCTGCCCCTCATTCTGAAATCCTGGGAAGTTCAGCATTTCCCCTTTCAGCTTTCCACCATCTTACCCCAAATTGAAAATGCCAATAATTACTTGGATAAATGGAGGAAATGTTTTATTTAGTTTCTTCTTCTCCCCTTTTAAGTCAATATTGCATTGTAGGGATTTGAAAGAGCAATATTTTTTTTCTGGAGTGAGACATTGTACCCAAGTAACTAAAGTATTCTACCTCATGTGGTGGAACAAAGTCAACAGTAGCTCCTTTTAAGACCACACTAAGAAGGCACGCTTCTCGCCAGGAGGCTGTAAGGACAACACCACAACAGGATTGTGTATGAAGGGCAATGCCATTTCCTCCTTAATTTAATGTGACTAAAAGATCTAAATCACAGCCATGGCACCCACTGGCTGGAAACCCATATCCACGTGTCATCCTAACTAACATAGATCAAGTCAAGTGCTTGGCTTTGGCCCAACAAGGAAGAAAAGAATCCTGGATCAGGCTGAGCCTGCTCTCCTTGTTCCAGGAGGGACAGTATTCCTTCCTGTGGCTCCTCTTTATTGATTAGTGCCACAATGAGTTGGAGCCTGGTGTGCTTTACTGCCTCATTTCCTGCTAGGATCCTTTCCCAGGCTCTGCAGTCCCATTCAATCTTGTTCTGTCTGTGTCAGTTGCACTCTCATTTCTCTTGCATTTGACGTCATTGTGACATTGCCGATTCCCCTCTATGCGTCACCTAGCTCAGAAGTCAACAAGCATTTTCTGAAGGCAGGAGCTATAGGTCTCACTTGGACTTAGAGCAATGCTTAGATCTTCATTGATGGTTCCCTGTGTGAGTCTCAGATGTCTAACTCAGGAGGGTCAACGTTAGACACAGAAACTGCAACGCTGTCCACCATGTCCTTTCTCTTCCTCACTGGAGGAAGCCCTTGGCCTTCTCAGACCCATACGTGCACATAAGCCTTAATTCCCTGGGTGCCTGTTCACATGGGCCTCATTTTGAGAAATCAAAGATTAGTTCCAATGTCAATAATGTTTTGTTTAGTTGGTAACCTGGCTCCCGAGATGCCACTATGGGCCAGGCTTGGCCATGACCCAGAGCTGATATCTTGCTATGCCCTGGCCAACAGCTCAGAGATTCTGAAACTTAAGACAACTTTCTGGAGAAAAGAGTTACTGCTCCTGTCCATTTTGCAAACTTATTCAGGTTTGAAAAGGAAAATCAGGGCAAAGGAACTTCATAAAGCCAAACTTCACACCAAATATATTCTTCAAGAATGTGGAAGTGCCAGGACCAGGCAACCCCTGGCTCTTCAGAAACATGCAAAAGACTCACCAGAGAACTCTACAGGAAACTCTTTGATCAGACTCCCTGGGTGAGGAACTGAGAACATGATTTTAAAGATCTGGAGCCATTCTAGAACACATGGTCCTTGGCCGTGCTCAGAGAATCCTCATCCTCATCCTCCTTGAGCGGTGAAAGTCAAATGTTTAGCTGAAGAAAAGCAACTTATGCTGCAGTTTCACATTACAAACATCACTCCCTTCTGGAACTTTGTCACTTAATTCTTTGGAGTTTTAGCTCTCAATTAAGAGCTTATAGGGAGTATAAAAGAACACCATGGACTATGGGAAAATTCCAAACAATTCAGATTTCCTGACCTATTTAGACTACGCACCCCTCTACCATAGAAACCACCTACCCTGAGGCACCACTACTTGGGTGGAAAGAAGAGATAAGGAAAGAAGAAAATAAAGACTGAGAAGTTCAAATGGCAAATTTAGAAAGAGGAAGACAAAGGACTCCCAAGACTTAAGGAGAGAAAACAAAAAGAATTTTAGAAAAATATGGAGAAAATAATTAGGCTAAGTATATTCAACTTAATGACTAACAAACAGGAGGGTATCAATAATTTTATGACCCATGTGTTTTAGTTGAGACAGGATTTATAATCCATCCTAAGTACACTAAGTAAAGAGGAAAAGTAACTGGATTAAGCATAATTAACTTCTCGCTGGTAAATGAAGGCCTTTGAGTTATGCTCTACAGTTGACACATCCTTGATAATTACCTCTAAGTATCCTACAAAAGAGGAGGAGAAAATCAGGAAAGGAACCCAGCATCCGCTGAGTGCCAGTGTGTTTTAATCTGCTTTTTTGTCACTGTGGTTAAAAGACCTGTCAAGAACAATGTAGACTGAGACAGACAGTATTACCCTATGTTTATGTAAGATTACATGAATTGTGTGAATCAACATTGTGTCCAGCCACAGAAATGAAAAGTTGTACCCCATTTGTGTATAAAATAATTTTTTTTAATGAAAAAAAAAATTTTTAAAGAAAAAAAAAAAAAAAAGAACAATGTAGAGGAGGAAAGGTTTATTTTGTCTCATGGTTTCAAAGGTCTCAGTCCACAAGATGGCAACTCCATAGCTCTGTGCCTGAGTTGAAGCAGCACATCATGGCCAAAGAGCATGGGGCCCCGGGGTGGGGGAGCAGCTCAGGACAGGCAACAGGAAGCAGAGAAAGAAAGAGCTCAGGTCACCAAGGACAAAATGTAAATCCCAAAGGCACATCCCCAGTGACCTACCTCCTCCAACCACACCCACCTGCCTACAGTCACCAACCAGTTGATCCATATCAGGGGATTAATCCACTGATTAAGTTAGGACTTTCAATTTAACCAGTCCACCTCTGCACATTCTTGCATTGTCTCCCACATGAGCTTTTGGGGGACACCTCATATCCAAACCATAACACATTGTCTAGCTACAGCCTGTGGGCAGAACAGAGGCTCAAAGAAGTGAAGCAATTTCCCAAAAATGACCAAGCTGGGAAGTGGTAACACTGGGATAAGAATGCAGAGACTCTGCCTCCAAAACCTGGCTCTTTATGTGC
Source organism: Glaucomys volans (assembly GCA_020662805.1). Classification (NCBI taxonomy): domain Eukaryota; kingdom Metazoa; phylum Chordata; class Mammalia; order Rodentia; family Sciuridae; genus Glaucomys; species Glaucomys volans. The sequence goes on along the minus strand of JAJEJO010000698.1, from coordinate 126,164 downwards.
TGTTAGAAAACCACTTTCAGAGAAGGAAACGGCGAGGTCACTGTGCAAAGGAAGAGTCTCTGTCTCAAGTCTTTGCCTTGATCAATTGGCCCACGTGCATAGGGGATGTGCTGGTGCCCAGCACTGTTAAGAGCTGAGGAAAAGCCAAGGAGACGTGTGAGAAATTCTCAGAGAGCGTTGTGGGTCACTTTTGTGCTAGCTGCACAGTCCTCACTGGACGGAGAAGGGAGCTCACAGAAGGGACTTCAGCAGGAGTGGCTAAGATGACGCCAGGGTGCGGGGAGTGTAGAGTCCTTGCAAGATGCTGCCAGAGAGACCTGTGTGCCCCACAGTGATGACAGTAATGCAAAGCCATCCTGGAAGAAATTCTCTGAACAATTGGGTTCCCTCTTTGCCTGTCTTTTCCTTTGGCTAAAGGAGGCAGTAGCATTTCTCTACCGTGTTCGGAAAGCCTTCCTTGAATTCTCTAGGTGCTTTCTAAATTAATCATTTCCTAGTAAAGCAAAAGAGGTCCATGTTACTGTAACTGGATGGCGCTTCTTCTAAGGTGAACCCCCAGACTCAGTCTGAACCAGGAGTTCTGAAAGCATTTTGGTATCAAGTCTCTTTTGAGCCCTTCGAAATAACTGAGGACTCTAGAGAACCTTTGTTTATGTGGCTTTTACTATCAATATTTTATCAATCAAATATTACAATTAAAACAAAAAAGTTTAACTATTTCTTTTTTTTTTTTTTTTGGCTGTGCTGGGGATTGAACCCAGGGCCTTATGCTTGCAAGGCAGGCACTCTACCAACTGAGCTATATCCCCAGCCCTAACTATTTCTTTATTAATTCAATTAAAATAAAAATAAGTGCATTACACATAAGCATAAATAATATTTTCCAAAACAAAGCAAAATTTTATTAAAGAAGCATTGTTTAAATTTTTTAATATATTTTTAATATGAGGCTTAATTAAAGGTGACTATCTTCTTTTTGTTATCTTTTCATGCATTCAGTGTGATGAAATACATTGTTTGGGTTGAAGAATATGAAGAAAATCTGGTCTCACATAGATATACTAAACGAGAATGTTACCGAAAGCTCAGTCCTTTTCCCCATGCCAATCCACTAATAAAGACGAGGTTTTGAGAAAAAGGAAAAAGAAATTTATTGCTTTGCTAGCAAAGGAAAAACACAAGGGACTTCTGTCCCGGTCTGTGATTCTCCCATGAGGGAAACACAGGGCTTTTGAAGAGATGATTCAAAGGCTATATTCCAGGTGTTCCCGGTCCAGAGTTGTAATTCACTCGTTAATTTGGGAGAGTCATTTCTTAGATCTTCTGGCACCATTCCTGAAGTATGCTGTGTGATTTACTTGTTCCTGTGGTGGGTGTGTGCTCAAGGACAGAAAACTCTGCCTAGAATAAGGAAAAAAGGTAACCTGTTTCCCCCCGAGATTAGGGAGAGGGTGGGAGAGAAGAAGAGAAAGAAACATGTTCATTTTAAAAATAAGTCACAGCGGCAGAGCAGCAAGGGCCCTCTATCTTCAAAGCATGAAGTGGACCATTGTTACAAGAATGTCAGAAGGAGAGGAAATAGAGAAAAGGGCAGATGGAATATTTGAAGAAACTGCAAATTGCTAGTTCAGAAAAGGAACTGAGAATACTTTTGGTTTTTTTTTGTTTTGTTTTGTTTTTTTTTTTTTTGAAGTGCCAGGCTCACTTTGTTCACTTGGGGAACATCTGCCAAATATTCACAGTGGAATAATCGTTATCTGTCCTTTGTTCTTCCAAGGAAGGATTTGTTATCCATGAGAAAAGTGGCTAGTTCAGCTTGCAACTTAAGCAGTAACACAGGTGGTCTGCCCCACCAGCTGAGTCCAGCAGAGGCACCTCTGCATGTTACCCACTTGATCAAATGGGCATTAAAAGGGCTTTTGCTGAGTTTTCAAGATTTAATAGCCATTTTTACTGATGTATCAAAGACATCATTAAATAAAACATTTTGCCATTTTTAACCATAGCTATCTGATGGTGAAGGAACCTATGACAGCTAATACCATCTGGGACTTACCCTTCATTGTTTTTCTATCATCAGTGCATGTGCTAATAGAGTGAAAAGGCAGATAGTGCAAATACTGCTTGAGTGTTTTGTGATTCATAGTTTTGACCTCATAGATGCCCACAAAGATTTTTAGGAACCACCAGAAGTCCATGGGACACACTTTGAGAACCACTGAATAAGCTATTCCCAAGGGAAGCTGTAATGCAGAGTCCTCTCATGGCATAACACCTGATGTTGGAACCTGGAAGATGGACCATCGCTTGGAGGACTGGCTGTTTCATTTGGTATGACCATTGATGGGTCATCTTGGGCAGATGACTTAATCTCTGTTTTCCTAATTTGCAAAGGGGAAAGGAGACATATGTCTGGCTCCACCTCTAGGAGATTCTGAGTCAGTACTTAATGCATGGGCCTATGTGATTCACTGGGGGCAGAGGAGGTTACTTCCATTGATTCTGGAAGAGCTAATCCTGGTAGTTCCTCAGGACCCAACCAATTAAGCAGGATTTTGTGCTTTGGGAACAAGGGGTAAAAATGTGCAAACTAAGAGGGACAAGAATCCACAAGTCTAGTAACCTTGTCAAGTAAAAATATGAAAACAAGGAGCTAGAAAATAGATGTAATGAGTGCAAAAGGAAAACACAGAGTAGAAATTTATTTTCTCTGGTTATCAGCACAATGTACTCATCAAAACTGATACCTTTTAATCCCTGCATTTAGTGGTCATCGTCACCATGCCCTAAGGGTGCTGTGTTTTCCTGCATTATCCACACATCCCATTGGCCATTAAGGTGGGTGACCCACTGGCACACAAAAAAAATAAAATCAGGACAGGTTTTCCTGTTTGAACTGGGGATTATCCTGGCCATAGCTGCTGCTGCTCTGCCTTTTGTCTACCCAGAGGCCATCTTCCCACTCCCAAACTGTACTACCAGTATACTAAAATTGCTGAAATTCAACCTGCCACTTGACCAGGTGCCCTGAAGATGGGAGAAGCTGAAACTATGGGCTAGAGTTAAGATTTGGAATCCCCTCTGGATTTTAGGTTTTACACAGCCACCAGCATTCCATTTTATTATGCATCCCACTTTCCTGTGAAAGAAAATAAGATCTGAGAGGGACACATCTTCAGGGTCTTCACCCCTGTATTCAGGACTGTGGGGGTGGGAAGGGGGCTGAAACTTCCCACCTGGCTGTCAAATGTATGAGCCTTACACACCCATGCCACAGGGAGGGGAAAGAGGTCTTAGTTGAGAAATACTTGCACAATGACATCTGTGTCTTTTTCTTGGTCATTAGCACCACATTAAGGTCATAATATTCTCTTAGGCGATGTTACTATATTTTATTACCTGCCTAACTTAGATGTTGTCAGTGATTTTAATCGAATTATTCAGAATAACTGAAGAAATAGGAAGGGCTTTGATGGGGTTTTTGTTGCAATTTATCCATTTTGCTTTGTTTTGGTTTGTCCTGGATACCCTCCATGATGAACACGAGCTATACCACTGAGCTACACCAGCCCAAGACTTCGGATTTTTCCCCAAGCCTCAAAGTTCTGTTTGTCAAAGACATGGAGGAATTATAATTCTAGAAACACACAGAATTTCTTGATCATGTTTTCTACAAGTACTTAGATATCTATCTTTCAAAATGAATGAGGAGATTCCTTAATACATTTACCAATTTATCCAGTAATTTATCCAACAGATGGATTGAACCCACCTAAAAGGGACCTCTGAGCTGTGCCTGGATCTGTTTCTCTCACCTACGTTGGTCCTTCACCATTCTGCTCTCTACCACCAGGGCTGACCCCTTGAGGCTGCCACTCCTGGGCTCCCATGGCTTCCAGCTTCCTACTGTGTTTGAAGAAGGAGAGACAGAAGATTGGAGGGTAGAAAGAAAGGAGAAGTCAGCTTCAGGTAGCATTCCCACATGTGGCTGCACCTCTGTGGTGGCTCCAGGTCCCACAGAACAGCCCACCATGGGTCTAGCTTCTGGCTCATGGTCTGTGACCCAGAAGGGCTAATCTTGCTCCTTCCTTGGTCTCTACATCCCAGAAAATGGCGTCTTCCTGCTGATGCCCACCTCAGGGTGACCTCATTGTTCTTGGTTTGGCTCCTATGTAACCCTGCACTAAATACTTGAAAGTGTGGTGGGTTTTTTGTTTGTTTGTTTGTTTTGTCTTCCTGAATAGACCCTAACAGATATAGATACAGATGTTGAACCTGAGGCCAGAGATGTGACTTGTCTTAAGTTTTCCAGCTTAAAAAACAAATGGTAAGAAACATCTACCATGTATAAGACATTGTATTAACCACTGTATGGTAGATAGAGATGCTTCGCTCCTAGATTCTTTCCTCAGGAGCTTCCCATCTAATAAGGGGAATGAGTGTCCACCAAATAGCTATAATATAGGACAGTGTGTGGGAGTGCTGTTGAAAATCATGCTGAAAATCAATTAAAGGGACTCAAGGCAGAGGGCCAGAGAGGGAGGGAAGGTTTCCTGGGGAACTTAGCAGCTGAAGCAGGCCTAGGAGACACGGCATGATTGTGGCAGGAGAGATGGCTTGTTCTGGTGTTGGGAGGGAGCTGGTCATTCTAGGCAGAAGGAGCAGCCTACAGGTGGGAGGAAGAAAATCTGCAGGCCCTCCCAAGAAACAACCAGTTTTTATTTGGAATATGAGGGGGAAATAGGTAGACAGGTAGAGCTATTTGCTGTTTAAACAGGACACTTTAAACAGTGAAAAGGGATGCTCTTAATATACCAAAACAATAGGCAGAGACTGGGGCAGAAGCAGGGAAAGTGAGGGTGATCCAGATGAACCAGAAGAAGTGACCGAGCTGGGACTGGGAAAGGTTTTCCAACCTATATTGAGGGGTTTGGACCTCAGGCTCCAGTTCACTGGGAAGCAGATCAAAAGCTATTCAGAGAAGAATGAAAGGTGATTCTGCAAGGTCCTTACTGTGTTCTAGGCGGCAGAGCCAAACGAAGAGGGAACACTCTTGCTGTCTACATCTAATATGGCCCTGATTGAGCAGGAACACCCCTCTCTCCCCAATGTCCAGCTCTGTATCCTGGCACGCCCTCCTAGAACTGAAATTGGTATAAGACTTGGTCCTTCCTGGGCAAGCTGTTGACATTGCTGAAAGGGAAGGCTTTCAGTGCTAAACAGGGACACTACACAATTTGCAAACCCTAGTGTCATTGAACTCCAAAAGGCACAGTTGAGGCAGCAATTGCTTCTGGTGGTTAGAAGGGGAGAGGTCAGGGTGGCCTGGATCTCCAGGGAACAGAGCCAGCACAAGGAACTTGAACCCAGCGGGTAGGGATTAAACTTTGGCCTGATGGGAAAGAGGGGAGGGCATTCCGGGCAGAGCTGGAATGAGCAGGTCAGGTGTGGGGGTCAGCAAAGCAATGAGCTGGCACGGCAGGAACAGAAGGAAGAACTGGAGGGGGCAAGGGCTCTGAGGACAGGAGTCATGTGCTGGAAGAAGTTTCTGAGCAGAAGGCACAGAGAAAGGTTAAGGAAGAAAACGGCAAGACAGATTTCCATTTCCTCTTGCCCAAGTGCAATTCTGAGCAGATCACAAAGTCAGTAAGGCGTTGTGGTTAAGGGACAGACTTAGCAGCAAGCAAGCGTGGGATCGCACGCCAGCCCATACACTGTGTTGTGACCTTGGACAAGCTACTTAACTGCTGTGGACCACAGCTGTATCTACACAGTGGGGACGACCCAAGGATTAAGAGAGTTAGTTCCTATTAAGTTCTTAAAGCAGGGGCAGGCACACAGTAAGCATAAAATCAGAAGTTCTCAGCCCCGCCTGAATGTTAGAAACGTTTGGAGTGCTTTTTAAAAATACCAATGCCAGAGTTGTTTCAGGGCAGTGAAACTACTCTGCCCATTATTGTCATGGTAGACACACATCGTGACACATTGTTCAAACCCACAGAATGGACAACATAAGAGTGAACCCTGATGTAAACTGCGGACTTTGAGTCATGGAGTATCAGGACAAGGTCCATAAAGTTTAACCAAGGTTCTGCCCTGGAGTTGAATGCAGTTTATGAGGGAGGCTGTGCCTGCCTGAGGAAAGGCAATATGTAGGTCATCTCTGGACCCACTGCCCAGCAGCTTGGGTGAAACTGCCACCTGTATTTTTTAAGCTTCTCAATGATTCTTATGGGAAGCCAGAGCTAAATGAATGTTAGATCTTGTGCCACAAAGACTGAGCTCAGGGAATCAGATCTTTTCCTGGGGCTGCGTGGGGAGTGGCTTCTTGGCTTTCCTAGGGCACTTCATTTTTAGCAGCTTTCTGAGCCCCTGGGAGCATTGCAGACTACCACAGATACTTTGAACAAGAAATGAGCAAAGTGACTTTAGAAAGGAAAAAAATTCTGGGGCATTGTTACTACCACCAGGCTTAATTAACAGAGGACTGACCCCTCTTATCATAAGAGAATTTAAAGCCACTAGAAATAACCCACTTTCAGCACCTAATGGACACCAGCCTAGCTGGCAGAATGTCCCAGAAATCTCCAGGCCATTGTGACAATATTTTAAAATCCTAAGTTAAATTGTAAATCAGTTCTATTTAAGGCCCAGCATTATGGGTACACATAGAATGCACCATAGACCACAGCAGGTGGTCACAGTTCCCCATTTCACAAGTGTCACTTGCTGGAGGACCCAGTGTGCTTTAGAAAAGCCAGATAACATAGAATTCTGAAGAATTATTACTGCGAGTTCATGGAAAGCCTAGCATACTCCAAACCTCGGGCTTCTGGTCTCAAAACCTTACCATTCCATTCTGCCAACTGCTCAGGCAAAACAACTCTAAATCCACCTTTCACTCCCCTCTTGCATCCAGTCCAACAGCAGCTTTTACCAGATATAGCAGGACCTGGCTGCTTCCTGGCACCTCTTCTAGGACCCTTCTGGCTGGAGCCTCCATCTGAATTCCTGTAATGGCTGCTTGTCGGGGTGGGGGACCTCAGCTGCCCCCTGACTCCTCTATAAATATTCCTGGCATGACAACCAGACTCAGTCTTTTAAAACTAAACCATAAAATATCATTTTATGGTTTAGATCCAGCATAGCCCATCTCATTCAGAGTAACCTCCAAGTCACGTATGATCAGAGCCACATTGACCCTGCAGACCCCCTTGGCATCATGGACTCAGTCCCAGTGGCCTGGCATGTTCCCACCTCTGGCTTCTGCCTTTGTTCTTCCCTCTGACATCATTCTCCCTCCAGGTAATGACCTCATCACCCTCCCACCCTGCCCTTTCCCTTCTGCTCATAGGATGCCTTTAGAAAGACCTCCTTCCCTACGACTCTTTCTCTCCCTCACCCTCCTTTATTCCTTGTCACCTGACACATTACATAGCTGCTGATTTGTTAAAAGTCTGACTTCTCATATTATCTCTATCTGAGGAGGTGAGGGACTCTCATGTTCACTGCTGTATCCACAGGGTCTAGAATGGTCTCTGGCATATAACTCAACTAATCCTCATTTTAAAAGTTAGTCCTTATGATCAGTGCTTTTGAGTTATAGACCAGAATGTTAATTAGCAGATTTTGTTTGGAGGATGGCTCTGGTAGGCTGTGAACCATCTAATGGATTCTTGGGATTCAAGTCTAGTTTCTTGAATTCTTGGGTTCTAAGTCTAGCTTTGTTCCTAATCAGTTTGTTATTTTGGGTGGGTCTCATTATTCCTCTGGGCCTTGGGTGACCTATGAAGTCCAAAGAGTGGACTAGACCAAATGGATTTGATCAACTAAAGCAGAATTTCTCAAAGGAGGGAATCTAGGTGTGGTATTTTCTTGGGTTCCCCAGATGCTGTATATGACCAGGAGTGGGATAATCCTTAGAGCAGGGCTTCTCATTCATTCATCATGCACATCAGTCCTCAGGGATCTCAGTAAAGTACAATGTCCAGTTGGTTAGGTCTGGAGCTGGAGATGGGTTTCTGCCTTTCTAACAAGCTCCCAGAAGATGCTGATGCTGATGGTCCAAACTCAAGCTACAAGATCTTAGAGTTACTTCCAGCTCTGTGATGTCAACAGTCCTAACAAAGGGCAAAAGTCTCTTTATTAAATTCTCAGAAAAATACTGGCTGTCACTTGACTCACTGCTCCATTTGGGCTGAGTTCCCTAATCATTGCCTGTCAAGATGCTCCTGACCCATGCAACTCTGTGACTCTCAAAAGTTGGTTTTATCAAAGGCCAAATGTTTTCTCTGATAAATGGATGCTAATCCTAATCAGGGGGGGGCAAGGGAAGAATGGAGGAACTTTGGATTGGGCAGAGGGGAGTGAGGGAAGAGTGGGGGTATGGGATTGGGAAAGATGGTGGAATGAGATGGACATTATTACCCTCTGTACCCTCTGTGTGATTGCATGAATGGTGTGACTCTATCGTGTACAGAGAAATGATAAATTGGGCTGTAGCTGTGTACAGTGAGTTCAAGTGCATTCTGCTGTAATGTATAGCTAATTAGAACAAATAATTTTTTAAAAGTTGGTTTTGCTTTAAAAAATAAATAAATAAAAAGTTAATTCCCGGGCACAGGCAAGGGAATGAGCCAAACCAGAGCAGAAAATTTTTTCCCTCTCAGGAGCTGGTTCACCAAGCACACACAAGGCCCAGAGACCTGACATCTGCAGGAAACTCACTGCCATTTAACTGCTTTTCTTTGCCTGCTATTCTGTTGTGAGGGCTTCAATGCCTGCTGTGACCTTTTTTATCTTCTTAACCAACCATCTCATTACACCTCTGCCTTCCCACCATCTATGGTGCCCACTGGGCAAGTGTGGGTGAAGTGGCAATTGGCAGGCAAAGGGGAAAGATGCACGGTGCCTGGGGGATACAGTCCCACAACAGGGAAGGCTGGCTAGGAAGGTTAGGAAGTCACTCTCACTAGAAGAAGAACCTCCACATGCTGGAATAGCAGCCCAGAGATTGGTGGGTGACAAGGACAGATAAAGACAGCACAGAGTGACCAGAAGCTGTATGTCCTACAGCTCAGATGATAATAAGAGCAAGCAATAGTGACCTTCTCCTAAAGGCACTGCAGGAGACCTTTTAAAATCATTCTGTCTTCACAATGCCTTCACAATACCCCTGGTGGGGTAGGCCCACCAGAAAGCCACAGTAAGTCAAAACATGTGCCCAGGTGTAGGAGGCTGTGTGTGGAATGCCTTCTTCCCCAGGCTCTGAAGAACAAAGAAAAACCACCAGATGCACTGTGTAACTCATTCCAGAAATCTCTACTGAATATAGAGTGGGAGACAGGTGCTGTGCTAGGTGCTAGAAGTACAGCAAAGGAAGGCAGGACAAGCCAAACATCTTTTCAGTTTTCAGAAGCATCTGACTGTGACTCTCATTATAAAACAGAACCAAGAACTTCCCTAAGGGGAGGTTGACTCTCAGCTTTCAGAATGGGTCAATGAAGGGACATTTCAGGAGTCACGCAGCATGTGTCCCATCTCTAGTGATCAGTGTACCTTCCTCTGGTTGTCCCAGGGTCTTGCAAGGGGCTCTTGGATCAATCTGTTATCTGTCCCCAGACTAGCTCCAAAGGATCAGCACCATCATGGGAGCAGCCACCAAATTTCTGACTCCAGGAAGAGGTGAGCAAGTGCCCCATTGCCTGGCCAATGGCCATTCTCCTCTGAGACACTCACCTGCTAAAGTCACAACTGGAATGTGATGATGGACAGAAGATTCTCGGAACAGACCTATTACCCCTGGGACTAAATGGGAGTTTCTCGTCAGACTCTCAGAATCATTCAGGCAAGGCTCTGGGCCTGGTGTGAGCAATGGCCATGATGCACGCCTGCTTCGTTCATTCAGGAAGAATGCCATGGGAGCCCCCTCACCCCTGTGCCAGGAACACAGAGGTCTCCCAGGTGCTGGAAAGTTCTACTAGTCATCCTTAAGACTTGTTACACCTACTTAAGCTCACAGAACACGAAGTTCACAAAATGCCTTCCCGACTTGGATGAAAGACATTGCTCTCTTAGCCAAGACATAGCGAGATTTAGTCATCTTTATTTCTACCCAATGATTCCTTGATCAAGAATGCTAATTACGTTTTATCTCCAAGAAGAAAATAGCAGAGAGGAAAAATTCTGCCAATCTAAGCTAACTCTCTTATCTCCAAACTGTCCTATTTTAATCCATTCCAAATTCTGTATAGGAAACACATTTAAAGCCCATGAAATAATATTCATTTATTAAGTATCCTAAACTTTTTGCCTGAGTTGATTTAATCTCCACAACAACCCAATAAAGCAGACACTATTAATAGCCCCATTTTACACAGGAGGAACTCAGGCACAGGGAGGGTTAAGCAACTTGCCAGGGAAGATGCATCTTGCAGATCTAGGACTGCACAACGGCAGCTCCAGTCAACACAATTTGGCTCCAGATTCTTCTTTCAATGGGGGAAATAATATCCTGTCCTTTGTGAGGGAGATTGATGGTAACAATTCTACCATTAGCAGGATGTTTGTTTTGAGACCTTTCTTTCTGGAATGGGGAGATCTTTAACTAAGTCACTGATCCTCACCCATTCAGTCTCAGTCACAGCTAACCATTCGTGCTGTTCCAATGTCTGGCAAAGGGTTTACATTTCCTTGAGTGACCATGGATAGAAAGAGGCTAATGGTTCTCCCAGGAGCTGGAAAAGACCTTTCACACAGATGACAAGCACTTACAACCAACTCAAACCAGACCACCTTCAGGAATGTAACACCATATTCTGAGGCTCCTGGGGTCTGTCTGCTCACTCAGATGTGAAGAATAACTGAGCAGGCTAAGATGTTACCACAATCGCCGATTTTACTTTCTAAAAACCATCCAGACATGGTGGCAAATATCACCACGTATAACAAAACCAGCTTAAACCCTTGTGTCTGGGTAACAATGCTCCTAGCAAATATCCACCTCTTTTTACATTTGTTTTCTCCATTGCACTGTGAGATCATAGGAGATTTTGCATTCCTTATTTGGCATTGTGACTAGAACACATTAAGTGCTCTTATTGCTTGTTTAATAAACAAATGGATTAAAATGAAGAAAATTATTCTATAAGCAAGGGTTAGCCACAGAGAGTGGGCTTTTTGTGTGTTTTGTTTTATTTAAACAGGACAAAGACATTTACGGATAGGTGATTTAAAAGATTAACTAGGTGTTCCAGTGACAGAAAAGGTAGTAGATTATACCTTACTCCAATGTGACTCTGCTATTCCACTCTTCAAGAGCTGAAGTCTATTTTCCTACCTCTTTAATCTGGACTGGCCCTGTGGCTTAGTTTAGCCAAAAGATTGTGGGGGGATTGGTGTTGGGATGTCTCAGGGCCCTGTAGGAACACTGCCCAAGACTGCCATGTGAGGAAGTCAGCTCCCTGCTCCTGGAAGAGGAGAGCCCATGGGGAGAACTATGGTAGCCTAGCCAACAGCAGTATCGACTGCCAGACATGACATTAAAGCCATTTTGGACCTTCCAGTCTATCCAATCTTCAAATCAACACAATGGCATGAATGATCATAGTGAGCCAAGCAAAACCAGCAGAGAACCACCCAATCAATCCATAGGCAGAAGAGATAATCCATTGATCATTTAAGGGCCCGAGTTTTGTAGTTCTCTGTTAGTTCTTCAATTTTGGTGCTCTTGGCATTTTAGATTGGATAATTCTTTATTGTGGGAGCTGCTCTGGGCATTGTCCATGGTTTGGCAGCATCCCTGGCCTCAACACACTCAATGCCATTAGCACCTCTACCCTCTCCAGTTGTGACAACTAAAAATGTTTCTAGATAATGCCAGGTGTTCCCTGGGGCCAAAAACATAAGTGAGCCAGGAAATCTTTTTGATTTCTCCCTTGAAAACTTTAATAATCAATGCCTATTATGGTTCGTATAGGGTCCCCCAAAAGTCCATGTGTGAAAGTTTTGGTTCCCAGCCCATGGCCATTACTGGGACATGATGGAGCCTTCAAGAAGTGGAGCTCTATGAGAGGTCTTTGCCTTTCAAAGATATTCCCTTGAACAGAATCGTGGGAGGCCATCCCCTTCCTTACTCCCTCTTGCTTTCTGGCCATGGGATGAATAAATTGCTCCACCTTGCACTCCCACCATGATGGATCATCTACAGGCCCAGAAGCAAAGGTGCCAACCAAACATGGACTACAACCTCCAAAACTGTGAGCCAAAATAAACATTCTCTCTTTAAGTTCATTATCTCAGATATGTTGTTATAATGATATCAAGCTGATTAACTACCCAATTTTGGAGCAGAGTTGGAAAATATTTGTCCCTTGACCTGCAGATGTCCAGACGTTTGGAATGTTTGGAGCCAGCTCTACACTGCCAGATGATGCCAACAACCTTTATGTCAAGGTAGGCAAAGGGCAGCACTTTTTCTTACTCAACTGCTCAGAGACATGTGTTCATTTCTCAGGGCTGCCATAACAAACTACCACACATTGGGACGCCTATAACAATAGAAATTTATTTTTTCACAGATTTGGAGGCTAAAAGTCAAAGTCAAGGTGCCATCAATGCCATACTCCCTCTGAAAGTTCTAAGGAAGGAACTTTCCTCACCCTTCCTAGCTCCTGGTGGTTGCTCCCAATCCTTTGCATTTCTTGGCTTGCAGCTCCACCACCCCAGTCTCTGCCTGTCTCCCTCACTTTCCCTTTGTGTGTATCTCTGTCTCTATTTTCTCCTTTCTCTATGGACACAAGTCATTGGATTAGAGGTCACCCTACTCCAGTATGAATTCAATTTAACTAATGATATCTGCAAAGATCCTACTTCCAAATAAGTCACATTCTGAGGTTCCAGATGGATTTGGACGTGGGGGGATACTATTCAACCCTATACACTTCGTGAGCAGATTGGCTTGTGGGGACTGCCATTCTCCTGGCCATTGTCCCCACCCAGTACCCAGCAGGGCCTGCACTAGCCCAGGCAACACCCAGCTGAGTTGACAGATACGAGAGGGGCTGCTTTGCCCCACTGGCCAAAGTACTGGCTGAGTTTTGCTGCTCTCACCTCACTTGTAATCTGTGCTCTCTCTCAGCACAATGGAACATGACTGTGACCTTCAAAAGGGGCCTCCTTGCTGCAGAAAGAAGCCTCTCTTTCTAGGTGTGGGTTCCTGGACAGATTTTTATCTGTTGTTTTGCTACCTGTCTTTCAATTGTGTTCATAAAAGACCACAATTCCCCGTTTGTACACACAGCAGTACCACCTGTTCTCATGATGGCGTTGAAAACATCTATTTGCATTTTCCTCCCAAATCCCACATCTTTTCAATAAAAAAGCAAAGCTCCTTTTCAAGCTATAGTACAGACCCTAATGTTATGATTGAAGTTTCTCTCCCTTTGAGTATTGTCTTTGATTATCCATTTCTCCTTCCTGCCAAGCACTCTTGACCTGTGGCCACATGAAAGTTACAACAGCCACACTTTCAGAGAGATGGGAGAAAGAGAAGGCAGGGATGAGGGGCAAGGGGCCCCACCAGGTCATGAAAGAAGAAAATGCCGAAGCTTGGTAAATACAGCCATGGAAGTCTTGGCCTCCAAGTAGAACTGTTAATTAGATTTGTTAAACTCAAAAAGGTTCTTGAAAAACAAAGAAACAGGAGCTTTCAAATATCTAAGAGCTTAGATTTAATGACCCCAAGTCCAAGCTCAAGTAGATTTTTAAAATGTGCTTTTCTTTGGATTATGAGCTAATCTAGTGGTTTATGGTATATTGATATTGTCAGGAAAATTTGAGACTCATATTACAACTAACAACTAATTTCTAATCTTGGAAAGGCATGTGCACAAAATTCCTAACTAGCATTTAATATACTGGTATAAGTCAATTGACTTTTCAGATGAATGTTAAAGATGCAAAACTACTTTCATCTTGGGCAACACACTGGAACCACCTGGGGTTCAGGTTTAATCAGTTGATGTTTGGTGATATTTGGTGAAACCCAAACATGAATGGAATTAAAAAACTCCCCAGGACACCAATGAGCAACTCTAGTTCAGAACTACTGGTGAAAAAAGTCAGAACTTTCAAAAGTCATTAGTACCTGGAAAATTGACTACTAAGCAGTACAACGTGACTGTATCTGTGGTCACATGGCCCTATCATCATGTCCTGCATTAAGACCAAATACTTCTCCCAGTAGTTTGACTACTTTCCAAAATGGCAGGCCTAGGACTTGAAAAAGTAGATTCTATTGCATTAAATCCTTAACAGACACAGAAGTTTAACATGTCTATTCTCAAATGTGGCCCTCCAGGTGTTTTGTTTTGTTTTGTTTTTTAATAAAATTTGATTTGAAAATAGCTATGCTATTTTTTAAGCACATATTGTCTACGGCTGTTCTTGCACTAAGTGGTAGAGTTGAATAACTGGCCTATTTTTGCATCTGGCATGCAAAGCTTAAAATATTTATTGTCTGGCTCTTTATGAAAATCGTTTGCCAACACTGATCCACATAAGCTAACTAACAACAGCAAATGCACACATATATTCATATATATGCTCATTTATTCTTTTAACAAATGTTTATGTTCAAGGCATTGTGTCAGGCTCTAGGGGATCTGTGTTAGGAAGGACTCCTGACCCCTCTGAGGCCCAAAAATTATTGATGTGTACAATAAACAGCACCCACAGGGAGGCCTGTGCAATAATATCGAAGGAGAACAGAATGAGTCTGGAAAGATCCATGAGTTACTGAAACTTCCTGTGAACCTTAGAGGTGGATTCTAAGTTGAATGGGGTGAAGATGAGGCGGGAGAGGCACTGACAAGATAGGAATGAAGAGGCAGGAGGGTTCAAGTCGTGCTCAAAGAGCTCAAGAGCCAACTTGGCATGGAGAGGGAAAGGAAGGCTTCTGGGTTCACCACCTGTCTTCCATGCTGGAGTGGAAGTTTTGTGAGGGTATGGACAGTGCTTGTGTTACTCACCTCCATCTCCAGCATTAAGCAAACACTTGGTATGTGGTGCCTAATGAAATGTTATCTAAAGAGTAATAGAACAGATGCATAAATAGAGTCTGGGTAGTTCTGTTGCAAGTCATAGGAATCAACCATGGTAATATGATCTCTGACCTTACTTTAAACAAAAGGATGCATGGGGGGTAAGAAAGTCAGTGTTTATTGAACAACGGCTACATTTTTAAAGACTTTTATAAGCCTCTAATCATTTAAATCTCTCTGTCACCCTTTTTTCTTCATCTGTAGATGAAGAAACCCAGATGTTAAATAACGGGCCAAGATCTTGTAGCAAGAAAACGGCAGAATTCAAACCTGTCTTATTTTCTTATCCTCAGACCCAGGGCCATGAGCACATGCTTATCCTGCCTGACATTTTCATCCCATGCTCTGAAGTACGCACCAGCTCCTTGGAGCCCCATAAGGGCACTATAATCAGTTCAGTTACTTTGGGGACCAAGAACACAGACTCCCTACCCAGCTCTAACCAAAGCAATTCTCATTTTCTCTACATACTGAGTTTCCTCATTTCATCCAAATAAATAGCTCCTGGGGGAACAAAAATGACTTAGGAACCACTGCACTGGACCACCACTACTAGTTCCTAAAATAAATCCAGAAAACCCATTTCTTGTCTTATTTTCATCACCAGTTTGCTGGGGGACAGATCAATCCTTTCTCCTTTCTTCTTAAACATGGTAGGCTGGATGACAGTGCTGAAATCCTATCTCACTTTCTTAACTTTCCCCAAATAGAAGATTAAGTGAACAACTCATCTTGTGAATGGAAATGGCTAGGTCATTGAATAAATTCTAGATTAAGCTTAACTCAATGGCAGCAAGTTAGAGAAGTATAATTGGTGACCACACTCAGCAAAGATTGTTTGAATCTGCAGATATGGAACCTGCAGATATGGAGGGATGACTATAGTTATCTCCAAATGCCTCAGCTGATATCTGCCAATAGTATCCAAAATTAGGATGTCAGAAACAAATGTGAGCCAATTTTTTGGCCTTACCTCATAGTATCTACCCCATGACAGAACAGGGAATGTTAGTAAATAGTCCAAAGGGCCAAAGTCACTTACCAAGAGAGATGTAGCACATGGATATACTGATGCTCGAAGAACTCAAAACTGGAAATAATGTCGCACTCGTCTATGGTTTGGCCATTCTTATACCACGTTACCTCTGGTTTGGGCTGACCTGACGACAAAATTAAGAATATTCTTATAATTTTAAGTATGTTTAGAAACAGGTTATAAAGTTATGAAAAAGAATGAGCAGCAATCAGTAGGGATGAGTATAATGGATTATTTCAGTTGGGGAACTGAAAAGCTTTCTCCCACTGACATAAACGTGTGATTCAGTAAGCATTATTGGTCATGTTATGTGTCTAAGCTATGCTGTGCTGGGGGGCAGGGATACAAAATGAAAAATACCAACCTGAGGATCTATTAAGAAGAAATATCCAGCAGGCAAATGTATGGATGGTATCTTTTTTAAGTCATGTGGGGGCAAAGTTTTATCCAGAAGTGATCTTGGGAATGTACTTTGTTTTACTCAATGGTCACTACTGACTAAAATTCCCAGATTTGGTGAAATTATACGTTAATTTATGGGTTTTTATCCAATAAGATGCAAATTATTTCTAACAGAAAAGATAAGCTCATGGACAGTTTTCTGCCCTGGAGGACATTAAACAAGTCACACCTAACCCAGGGACTTTATCCTAACATTATTGAATTGCCTATACATGCTTAGCTTCCCAGACCTTAATACTTTTTGGTTTCTTCATTAATTAACGAGTTGAATAAAACTTCTGAAATGTTAATTTCATAAAAATCCCTTTACCATTTTGAAAATTACATTTCAATGGTGCTCAAAGTTGAGTGTGTATTATGGCACAAAAGGAAAAACAAAGCAAATTAGAACACAAGAACCATTTTCTTTATGAGTTGGATTTCAGACTTCCCAGGCTGGCACTAAGCATCTGTGACTGATGTCATCCCAGGAATGGACCCATGCTTTCTCCCCCAGAAGGGGTTCATCCTTCAGAAGGGGTTCATCCCTCTCCATGGTCAATAACCAGATATGCTAGTGGGCTTTAGCTGGGAAAACCCCCAAGAATTTCACCCAGCCCTTGGGATTTTTTTTCCCTCCTGTTACAGGGCAGGAGAGTTTCTAGTGTGTCCCAAAGAGCTTTCTCACTAGCATCCGTGTCCCTGAGAAGTTATCAAAATGTGCCATATATACAGGAAAGAAAAGTCCAGTATTTGGAAATAACACACTAATCTGAAACCATCCTGGGAATGTTCTTGTGTTTTCTCTTCTTTATGGTATGACTTTTGGCAAGCAGCCTAAGAGATCACTAAGGTCAGAACTCCCTGTCCTTCTAAAGTCATTAAAAGGGGAAAGCTAACAGAGATGGGGAAGGTAACAGTGAGACCTGTACTGTGGCCAGGACCCAAGAATGCTCAGCGTCCCTCTTCCTCCTTCTGTCTGTGCTGATGCCATGAATATACTTTTTATCAACTGTGGGTTTTTCTTCCTTGGCTTTTCCTTCAAGTCAGTGCCTGAGTAGCTGTCCTGGGACTAGAAGCATAGAAACCACATGCAAGGACATATCCTTCTCCAGCCGCTGTTTGCGTGAGCCTCTTACAGGCAAATGACTCAACCATTCAAAATGAGCTTCCTTGAAAAACCATCAATGAGGTTTCTGATCATAATTTGTTTCTGCCTGTTCTTACCAGCCTGTGTCTCCCAGTCAGTTTTATTAGGTTCCTTTTAAGGAAGTGTTTCATGGCTCTTATTATATGCGTGCATGACTTTTTAGAAGGAAGTATATAAAATAAGCACAAGGTGGGCCAGGGTAAGGCATTCCGACCTCCGGGACTCCAGTTATTCATTCAGATTGATCCGGGCTGGTTGATTTCCCCCAGTTTCTTCATGGCTGACTGGTTTTTTCCCTTGGTGCAGTATAGATCTGAACCATAGCCAGAAATGAGACTTGCATAGGGAAGTGGTATCGTGTATTCTTGTGGGTGGTTCTCTTTTCTCTCCCTCATCTTGCTGGAAACATCACCTGAAAATCCTCCCCTTGTTTGGTGCTTTTCCCTTTTGAGGTGCTGGGGATGGGACCAGAATCTTGTGCATGCTTGGCAAGTGCTCTGTCGTTGAGCTACACCCCCAGCTCTTCCTCCCCTTGTTTTTTGAAACTCCCTGTAAGTCACATATTGAGAACCACCTCCTGAATGTTTCAGAATTATTTGGCTAAGGTGTTCAGGAACTGGCAGTCAAGTTTAGGGTCTAACAAATGGGGCTCTCCCTAGAGACTCAAGGTCAACTTGTATCTGTCTGTCTGTCTCAATGACGACTAGTGAGAGGGGAGAAAGCAAATGCTGGGCTTGCTGAGACAAAGTGCATAGTCTGGACCTCCAGCCTCCAGACCACATGCAGCCATTTCTGAAGCTGGCTCTTTTCCTCTCTGGGCTTAGAAAAAAGGATCAAGGGGACAAGAGTTTTCTGTCTGCCCACAGGAAACACTCCTGGTGCCTTCGTGTTTTCAAGGGTAGAGACAGTATTAATGATGGGTCCTTTTGCCACTGGGGGTACCAATACCTGATGAACTCTGAGTGATTTATTTTCTAGTCCAGGGGCAATTCCCTCCTTGTCTTTTCCTCTGCTGGGCACTCTGTGTCTTGGGTTTTAACCGTTTCACTGTTTATTAGCATGACTGAGGAAAGTGAGCAGTGGGGGAAAAATTTAACCAATTTGGGGAGATCAGTTAAAAAGTTACAGGAGAGTTGGATAGATATTCTGAAGTGAAGTTATTCATGCCATTCCTGTGTAGCACAGGAAGTGAAGAGTGGATTATCTGAAAAAGTAGCCAGTGTGAGAGCTACTTAACCAACAACCACAACATGACGTCAGAAGATCACTGAGGAGGGGCTGGGGATATAGCTCAGTTGGTTGAGTTCTTGCCTGTCATGCACAGGGTCCTGGCTTCAATCCCCAGTACCACAAAAAAAAAAAAAAAGAAGAAGAAGAAGAAGAAGAAGAATATCACTGACCAATATCCAGGAAGTCACTTGAAAAACCTCATGAGGATTTAGTTGCTTAATTAACTACTCAGGATAAGCTTCCCATCAATTTTCCCAAATGATGTTTTCATAATGCCATTGTGGGCCTAAAGCCCTGATCTGCAGGAAGAAGTTAGAGGGTGAGCAACTGGTCTAGGGGTGATTACCAGATATCATGCAGCGAAGCACAAGGTCTGCCTTCTCAGGAACCTTCTGGGATAGGAGCGTAGATAAAAAACACAGCGCACGCCTCTGGGGCCCTTCTGCGTCTGTCATCCTTGCATGCCACTTGAATCTGAAAAACAGACATGCCCAACATCACCATATCTCTGGGATCTCTACAGCTTTCCTAGGAACTCAGAAAGCCTTGGGCAGGCTTCGTCAGCCTGGGTGCCACCTGCACACTGTGCTGTAGGGCCATCCTGTGCAGCATCCCCAGCCTCTCACCATTAGACGCCAGTAGCACTGCCCAGCTCTCTGTAGATGAGACTGGGGTGGAGCAGGGGCAGCCTTGGTTGAGTGCCACTGGTCCTATAGTCCCAGGCCAATCCCAGGGCTGCCAGAGCAGCCTCTTTTGAAAGTTTTTTTCTATTGGATTCCAAAAAGTGTATATGCATATTTGTCTCCTAAAAGAAGAGTTGAATAAATTTAGATCAATCTCCAGACGGGAGATATTTTGAAATTGGGAAACAACTGCCCCTTCTGAGCATAAGACAGGTTCCCTAGAGGAGGACAGGTACTGGACTTGCATTTTTGAGCCAACATGTATTTTCTGATAAAATGAACATTAAGTGCTTGGTTAGTCATCAGATCTTATCTCATTCAATCTCTCTTAAACTACCTACAGGTGGTTATTAACGCCTCCTACAAATTTTGGATGAAAACATGAGGCTCAGAGAAGTTCATCAACCTGCTGAATATCTCACAGCCCCAGCAGCTGCCACCCTGAGGCTGCCTATGGGGCTGTACAAGCTGACACCTTTAGCACCCAAGGGGCAGATGGAGCTGTGCAGGGCACAATTTGTCAGAGGAGAGGCAGACCCGAGAAGGCAGGTCGGTCTGAATCCAGAGAACCCTTCTTCCCACTTAACCACAGACACGCAAACACCACTCAACCAAAGCTATCTTGTGTGGAGCCTCGAGTTGGGAAATGACATGTAGCTCTATCCAAACAGTAGGGTCCCTCTTCCTCTTAGCTTGGTGAGCAGCCCTCACACA
Source organism: Glaucomys volans (assembly GCA_020662805.1). Taxonomy (NCBI): domain Eukaryota; kingdom Metazoa; phylum Chordata; class Mammalia; order Rodentia; family Sciuridae; genus Glaucomys; species Glaucomys volans. The sequence continues at coordinate 105,809 of JAJEJO010000698.1, read as the reverse complement.
CCATGGAGCTCAGAAAATGTAGGAACCACACTGTGGTGAAGTGTGGTGAAGAAGAACAAGGAAGAGATCGTTAGAAACTGCAAACAGTAAGCCCAGGCATACTGGGGACACTCAGACAGAAGTCTGAGCCAAGTTCTGGTGGGAGAAGCCTATGTAACGGACCATAGTTGTAGCAGAAGGGGAAACCCCTTCTACATGGAATTAATGTTGCTCCCATTCTTCCCTCTCTTCCCAATTCTCCAGGTTGTCTGCTACCCTGAGAGATGGTTGTCAAAGACACATTCCCTGACAACAGTTCAAGGTTTTGCTAACAACTGAAACTCCTTCTCCATGAGCAGGAGCAAGGAGAAGAAGTCCCAATGGGAGGCAAAGGATGTTTGGGGACTTTGCCTCAGTAGAGGATTCAAGGTGAAAATGGGGCTTCCTTGTTCAAGTGGGCTTTTAGAATGGTGACAGCAGAGTATTAAAAGAAGGGCCCTTTCCTGGCTGGTCCCTGGCCAAAAACATAGACCTCAGGCCCCTAAGTCAGCCCTGCTAAGTAGATGCTCACAAATGCTGGAACATTCCACTAGAACCTGGTTGGGCCCCACTGAGGCACCAACTGCAGCTTCCGAAGTTCAGTGTTCCCTTCATCTCCAGATGTTCTGTTAACAATAAGGTGAATACTTGAAAACAAAAAGAATCCTAAACTTCCTCTGCATGAAACACCCATGCTCTCTGAGTATAAGAGGAAAGAAATATTAACTCAGGAGAATACGCTGCCTTCCCTTCTTCAGAGAGTAGGCAAGAAGCATCTCCAAGCTTGGACCTGAAGTTAAACTGGTTCACATGATGGGTAGAAAGTGCTGGTAAGTTGAAGATGTTACATATTCGCAGCAAAAAGGAAAAAAGGTGGTCCAACAGACTTGGAGCAGAACTGTGTGGGCTGGGAGAGAAGTTAGCAGAGAAATTTGACAAGGCTGAGGGCTGGGTCCTGTCAAGAAAGATGAAGAAGTTTCTTACAGTATTTGCTCTGTGATTGCAAATTGGATCCTTTTGTGTTATTTAAGACAGACTTGAAATGCATTTCCAATTCTTTTTGGTTACAGGATTTCTCTCAATGCAGTTGTGCAGAGAGAGACTGGACCACACAAGAAGACCATGTTATATTTAAGAGTCAAGTAAGCCCCTCACAGTATAGATGGCAAATTAGTTGCACAGAACATTTTTCTGCAAGAAAACCCCTCTGCAAGATGGCACATCGATCTCTCCCTTATAGATTAGGTTGCAAGTACATTTTAGGCTGAGGAATTTAAACCAACTTGTATAAAAAGTTCAGTTTTAATTCATATTATTACAGTCATCCTCAATATCCTCAGGGAATTGTTCTCAGGACACCTCAGATATCAAAATCCATGGATGTTCAAGTCCCTTATATAAAATGATGTAGAATTTACATATAACCTACACATATCCTCCTGTACACTTTAAAACATCTCTAGATTAACTATTATACCTCATACAATGTAAATAATTGTTATACAGTGTTGTTAAGGGAGTAATAACAGAAAAAGTCTCTACCTGTTCAATACAGATACAATTATTTCCCCCAAATTTTCATCTGCAGTTGTTAGAGTCACAGATATGGAATTCACCAGACACAGAGGCTGACAGTATCACTTAGAAGATATTAGAATGGACAAGTTATTCTCAACTAGTTTGAAGGAATTATCTAAAATTTTAAAAATCAAAAGGACACTCTTTGGGCTGGGGACATAGCTTAGTTGGTAGAGTGCTTGCCTCACAAGCACAAGGCCCTGGGTTCAATTTCCAGCACTAAAAAAAAAAAAAAAAAAAAAAAAAAAAGACACCTTTTATGGAAGCCACCTTGCACCAGAGTGAAAATATTTCAAAACCACCTTGCACTAGAATGAAAATATTTCAAGAAAACTTGACATGCGCTAGGATATATAGGATATAGTTCAGTGATGGAGCCCTTGTCCAGTATGCTCAAGGCCCTAGATTCCATCCCCAGCACTGAAGAAAAACGGAAGGAAGGAAGGAAGGAAGGAAGGAAGGAAGGAAGGAAGGAAGGAAGGAAGGTCAAGTTATTACAATGAATGAGTGAATATTCCAGAATGAGTGCAGGTCCATCAGTGCACAGCAAACCAAGAAAAGCAACTAGGAACACATTGTCCCCACCCTTGAACAACAGGCAGAAACAGCTTTTCTGTCAACAGCAGTGCATTTACTCACCCATGTTAGACGTTCAAATTTACAATGAAAGCCAGAACTGTAGTTTTGATCTGAGATTAAAATGTTGCCATTGCTTATCATATAGCAAATTATATGCTATAAATGTAAACATATGTCAGAGCTAAATGTAAACATATGTCAGAAAGAATAAATCTAAGTCGAATTTTTTTTTTTTTTTTTTTTGTCAGTAGTGCTGGCGAAACCCAGGGTTTCATCCATGCTAGATCAACCACCTTACCACTGAGCTGCCTGCCCAGGTCCCAGATTTTTGTTTTTCATGGTACTTTATAACTAGTGCTGCAAATTGTATTCATATACTCAGCTCCTTCCCTCAGCACAGCACAGGGATGGAACAGGGGTCCACAAATGTATAAAACTGTGGCTTCAAGTCAGAAAGACCAACTCCTATGACTTAACCCATAATGACACTGTCTCTCTTAACAACTCCCTTTACAAAGACAGGTTTAGGCTGGGGGTGTAGCTCAGTGGTAGAGCACTTGCCTAGCATGTGTGTGGTCCTGGGTTATATCTCCCAGTACAAAACAAAAAATAATAAATTAAATTGAGGACAGGTTTAATGAGACAATCATATACCATACAATTCGCTCAATTAAAATGTACAACTCCATGTATGATTACACAAATGGTGTGAATCTCCATCGTGTACTACCATAGAAATGAAGAGTTGTACCCCATTTGTGTACAATGAATGAAAATGCAGTCTATAAACATAAAAAAATAAAAAAGAATAAATAAAATGTACAACTCAATGACTTTCATGCAACTGTAAGAGCAATCACTTTAGAATGTTCTCATTACCCCCAAAAGCCCAATACCACTTACCTTTAACCACCCACCTCTTTACATGCCCAGTACCAACATGCACACTGGTCTAGGTAACCACTAACCTACTTCCTGTCTGTATGAATTTGCCTATTCTGGACATTTTGTTTAAATAGAACCTTTCCCTTAGAGTAATGTTTTCAAGGTTTATCCATGTCATAGCGTGTATCAGTACTTAGTTCCTTTTTTTGGAGCGACTGTTGGGCAAGAGGATGTCTACCCTGTCTCTCCACATTCCAAAGTGACTTACCAGCAATTTGGGGGATTCCCATGGCTGGAAAATGCTCTCCTGACCAGGAGGCATCATAATAGGCCTGGGGACCAAATCCAGGCTGGTAGGGACAAATCTACATCCATTTACCTGGGCAAGGTATTGAGCCTATTTCCTCATCTGTGAAGGGAGATGATGTTCTAAGGACTAGAATGTCAATTACATGTATTTTGTATGTATGTCAATTACGGTGGAAGAATCTGTTACATAATTGCTTTTCACACTGGTAATCAGGCCGCTCTAAGGAAAGGCTTGGCTCGTTTCATGTGTTTCCTTTGCTGCTGTGGGTTACCACAATGATTTGTTTTTTAAGTCATGTACCAATTAGTGGTACCAGGAGTAATCCTTATCTGTGAAAGTAATTTCAGGGCAGGACTCCTGCTCCTGTTCCTGGGACCACTGCTGTGGATGGGAAGGAAAGAAAGGACATGCCAAGCCGTCAAGAGCTGGGCCCAGTGAGGACCCAATGTGTCAGCCATGACTCCTCCCTAGGCGACTACTTCCTGACAGCGGCTCCCTCATGTGAAAACCCAGACACACACACCCCGTTTGACTCACACCAGCAGGTTAGTTACCATGCATCTCAGCCAGGGGCACTGCCTGTTCTCTGGAAAGAAAGAGGACAGTTAAGTCAGGCCGCAGTTCATGTTTCGAGGCTTCTCGGAGGGTGAGAATGCATGAGGACAGATTTGTCATTCTCAACTAGAGATGACAAATCAACATGGCATTGTTAATATTAGCAGAGGGGGCCACAGTGGGCTTCACAGACGACCTCAGAGGAATGGCATGTTAACTGGAAAGAACACTGGGTTGTCTTCCTTCCTCCCTTTCTCTCTTTCTTTCTTCCTTTCTTTCAGTTGTGTAGTACAGGGAAAGTTGATTACTTGCTAAAGATGTTAAATGCCTTTACTAAACAGAGTCTAAATGGATACAATTGTGTTCTTAAAAATATACATGTCTTGCCGGGTGCGGTGGTGCACGCCTGTAATCCGAGCACTTGGGAGGCTGAGGCGGGAGGATCACAAGTTCAAAGCCAGCCTCAGCAACTTAGCGAGGCCCTAAGCAACTCAGTGAGACCCTGTCTCTAAATAAAATACAAAATAGGGCTGGGGCTGTGGCTCAGTGGGCCAGTGCCTCCCCAGTTTAAAAAAAAAAAAAATATATATATATATATATATCTCCCCAGAGCACAATTGCTGTATCTCTGTAATTTCCTAAGAGGGAAAGATTTGGTATCTTTTAAGGAATTTTCTGCTTTCCATTCATTACACACACACACACACACACACACACACACACCAGAATGCACAGAGAGAGAATAAATTTGTTGTTCCAATGGCATTAAATTGTATATACTTTCCTTACAGTTGGCTTTATTTTACCTTATAATAAGTTTCAGGAATCCTACAATATCAATGTGATCCCAAAAGGTCTCCACCCTTTCTTAAGAACTGTTGGGAGATACTGGTATCCACAGCATGGCAGCCCCAGACCTTCTCTCTGCTTTTGAACTGATAACGATGCCTAGCTTGGCTGGAGGGTTCCAGACTTACATATGTGTCTCAGTGAATATCTGGCACATGTTTATTAGGCCTCTAGTTTTCTAGAGTAGATACCAAGAAACAGAATTGCCAGGTGGAAGACATCATCTTACTGGATCTTCCACAACAGGCAGGTCCCTAGCAGGGTGGCAGAATGGTATAGCGCTGAAGAGCAGATTCCTGCACCAGGGTTCCTCAGTTCAAGTCTTAGCTCTGCCACTTACTAGCTTCTCTTCTTTCTGCCTCAGTTTCTTCACCTATGAAACTAAGATAATAGCATTATCTACTTGCTTTAGCTACCATGAAAATGGAGTCGGTCTGTATAAAGCTCTTTTGAATAACACAGTAAGCACAGTATAAATGTTATCCTTTATCAGTAGCTTTGGGTTTAGTATCAACAAAATTCCAAAAATAAAGCCTTTTTCTCAAACTGGTGGAGAGCGAGTGAGAAGCTAGAGGAATTCTTGGAACATTTAAAACACTCGAATGAGGCCAGGTTTTATTTTGGCTAATCTGCCCCCCACAAAAAGCCAGTGGCATGGCTGCTGTCATCAGGAAGCCTGCTGTCAGCTGAAGGGATCAGGAGAGAGGCCACAGGCCACACGCAGAGCAAGGGAAGCAGCTCTTATGGCGCTGGCAGGAAAGCCAGTCGTCAGAGTGCCTTCCCACTGGGGACAGGAGGGATTAGTTCTGATTACCCAGCCTAATCCAATGCAATGGTGTTCCTAAATTTGCCTTCTGAATTACTGAAGATTTGGACACCACACCCACTGTCACGTAATACTCAGTCCCATGTCAGTTAGGGGAAGTACCCTCCCCAAAGATGTGTTCTTGACATTTGGGGCAGGGGTGGAGACAGAACATGCAGGAAGAGACAATTAGCACATTTTGGTACCTCCCATGTGTCAGTCCCATGTGTCATATCCTCCACATGGATGTGACCACATTGAATTCTCACAGCGAACCTCCCAGGTGGCTACTCTTTCCCACCTCACAGATAATGACCTGGAAGCTTAAGTAAAGGGTTGGTATAACCAGCCTAATTTCTGATAGCCTGCAAGTGGCAGAGCTGAGCTAGGAGTCCAGGTTTTCTGGACACAAATATAGTGCTTCTTTCTTAGGTATGATTTTAGGGTTGTATGTGAGAAATAGAGGCAAGAAAATAAGCCCATGAAAAGAGGCTCAACATCATTAGTCATAATGGAAATACAAATTAAAACCGCAATGATATACCACTGCATACCCACTAGGATGGCTATAGTAAACACCAAATGTGGAGAACAAGAACCCTCATATTGAGAGAAAGGATGGAAAAATAGTAAAGACATTTTGAAAACCAGTCCAGATACTTCTTAAGAACTTAAATATAAATTTCCCACATGACCCAACAATTCTGCACCTAGGTATCTTGCCAAGAGTAATGAAAGCAGATTTTTGCACCAAGACTTGTACAAAAACATTCTTTGTAAGATTATTCAGAATAGTCCCAAATTGGAAACATCCCAAATCTCCAGCTAGTGAGTGGGTAGACAAAATGTGGCATAGCTGTACAACTGATGAATAAAAAGGACCAAAGGAAATGTACATTATTCATAAGTTATGATGTGAGTTCATAAGATATGATGTGGATGAACCTTGATAACACTTTTATTATACTGAGTCAGAGGAGCCAGACACAAGTGACCACATGTTATATGATTCTGTTTATACAATATGACCAAAAGAAGCAACAGAGACAGAAAGTAACTTAGTGATTGCTGGAGGTGTGTTCAGTGGAGAGAACAATAATTAATAAATACACATGAAGAATAAGAACCTTTTTCAGGGGACAAAACTGTTCTAAACATTATCTATGGAAATGGTCATGCAATTTGGTAAATTTACTAAAAAGTTGTTGAAGTGCGCAGTTATAAAGGGTGAATTATATATGTAAAATATGCCTCCCATTAATTTTTATTTTAGACACAGAAGGAGATAAGTACTTAATAAGCACCTACTATATTCATTGCAGCATTGCTTGTAAAAGCAAAAGACTGGAAGCATATAAAATGTCCATTCAGGGCTGGGGATATAGCTCAGTTGGTAGAGTGCCTGCCTTGCAAGCATAAGGCCCTGGGTTCAATCCCCAGCACCGCAAAAAAATAATAATAATAAAATAAAATAAAATAAAACATCTGTTCATAGGAATCTGGTTACAGTATATCTGAACAATGGAATTTTTCTTGTTTAAACAGCAGTGGGCATTTAAAAGAACAGGGCAGTTCTGTATGCACAGACACAGAATAATCTCCAAGATATATTGTTGGGTGAAATAGAATAAAGATGTACAGAGTAGGCTATCATTTGAATTAGAAAAGAAGAATATCCTGCCAGGCACAGGAGTGCTTGACTGTAATCCCAGTGACTTGGGAGGCTGAGGCAGCAGGATAGCAAGTTCAAGTTGCCTCAGCAACTTAGTGAGAACCTGTCTCAAAAAATAAAAAAACTGGGAATGTAACTTAGTGGGAAAGCACACTTGGGTTCAATCCCCAATACCAAAAAAAAAAAAAAAAGTGGAAAAAGACAAAAAAAAGAATATCCTAATATGCTTATTTATATACTAATGACTTTAGAAATATACAAGAAACTTGTGATCTGGTTGCCCCTAGAAGAAGGCCTGTCTCCCTGGGGGGAAATGGGGATATAACTTAAGGACAGTGACTTTATATATGTTAGCTAATAAAAATTGAAATTGAATTCTTAATTATTTACAGTGAACACCTCTGCAGGCCCAAGAGTGTCTGGGCACAGACTCTCACATAGCCATGGTGAAGGCTGAGCTGGAGCTGCTGCTTTCTCTTGGATTTGTTTTGAACTTTCTTTTTCATAAAATTCTACGTAGAATAGTCTTCCCACTGATTCTCTTCTCCTATTTAAACCCTGTGCCAATTTCTAATTCTTTAAGGAAGGGCTAAAAATGCTAAATGTTAAATGAAACCTGTGGAAAAGCTTAGTACCTGCCCTGATTTTACAGTTTGAAAACACATCTGAAACATAGGCAGGTTAAGTGACTTTTCCAAGGTCACACAGCTGGTTGTGGCAGAATCTAGGTTTCTTGATTCTGATTCTCAATGTATTGTATTCAAAGGATGCAGTTCCCTGCTTATCTCATCCTTGACCTCTCTCAGGGTAAAGACAGGGATGAGAGGAGAGCTTATGAGATGTAAAATGCATAGGTCGTGGTGGTGTAATGAGACCAAGATTCATGAATTAATTGATTAAAATCAGTCTGGTTTGAAGTTGAATATTGCAGGCTGATTGTAGTGTGCAATCTAGTGCCAAAAGGGCCATCAATTAAACACTGTAAAGACATTCTCCTTCTGGCTCCTCCTCTCTTCCTTCTCATTTGCCCTGATTCCCAGAGTCCTCCTGCTCCTCTCCCCTGTAACAGAAACCCCAGGGCAACTCTGTAGAGAGCCTTTATTTTAAAAGGATCCAAGAGATGAAATGAAGGAATTTCAGGAACCAGGCAGTGTAGGAGAGAACCTAGGGAATCTTAGGTTCTCTTCTGTCTCACTCCCTGTCCTGCACACAAGAGTAAGATCCACTCTGGGCATAATGAACAGAGCCTGAATTTATTATGCTGAACTAACCACCTCTCTGTACGCTGACAGTACGCACGTCAGCTGTGTGGGGCCAGGGTAGGGGTTGGTGGCAGTCACCTCTGCACATCTTTTACCATCATCCTTCAACTCAGCCAGTTAGAGCATCTTAGGAGAAAAGTTTGATTTAATGCCTTTACTTGCCTTATTTTCCGAAAATTGTGCTGAAAATTATTCTCTAATATTTTTTAGTAAATACCTGCGCCTTGGGGATAAGGAGCATCACAGCTAATATAAAGGGCCTCTGGGGTGTCGTCCTGTAGCCAAGGTTCATTCCATTGACAGGTAAGCCTACTTTGTGGAAGAATATTTTAATTTGTCTGGGCTGAACTTGAAAGCAGGTTCATCCCAAATCCTTAAAGCATGACCGCTGCCCATGGCTAACCTTATGACTAATGGAAGTGACTGTATGATTTTGGAGACCTTTCCCAAAAAAATCCTAAAACTCCTAAAGGAGCCATTTCATGCGTCCTCTTGACAGTGCCATGGGTCTCCCATCACTCGGCCTCCTGGTGACTACAGCAGGCCAGACCGCACCCTTCCTGTTCTTTGGATCCTGATTGGTCTAAACCGATCACACCCTTGCCCACTGATTGGTTCACTAACCAAAGTCTGAGCCAATCATCACGTGGCACTCTCCAGAAAGCGGTTCAGGCGGTGATCCAATCAGTGCAAAGCTTACGTCTTTCCCTTGGTCCTGACAGGCAAATGAAAGCGGGCAGAAGGCGGGGTAGTTCTCTTGACAGACAGCTGTCCTGAGACTGCGAAAGCGGACTTGAGGTTGAAACCAAAACAGAGAGAAGCTGAGACCCCAGAAACGCAGGGAAACAGAACCAGGGATCTGACCAAATTCCTGGACTTTTCTGGAGTGAGCAGTAATTCCCCGTGTTGTTTCAGTTAGTTTGAGTTGATTTTTCTGTTATTTCTGAAAGGCATAGTAAGTGTCCACACTTTCTCCTCCTCCAACCATGATCCTGAAATTCCTACCGTTGGCTCTCCATTTCAGATCTCTGTGTTGGACACCACGTTATAGCACATTACAGACAAGTAACAGATTTAAGATTCAATGGCTTAATCAAAGAATTCTTCCCCGAGAGCGTGCTGAGAACTGTGAAAAGCCTGGACCCACCAGACTAATTTCCGATCTCCATACTCACTATGTCTTTCTGCCCTTCATGCTTTTGTTTAGATTTTCCTGTTTCCTTTACATAAAAGGACCTCCTCCCATCTCCATCTGTTCAAATCCCACCCTTTTTCAAATGCCCAGATTCAAATGCTTGCTTCCTTTGGAAAAAGCAGCCCCCTTCAAGTAATGGACTGCTTACCTGGGTGTATGGTCCCTACACCCAGCATCCCTCACACACAGCTACACTGCAAAGTGTTTGCCCACAGGGTAGCTGATTGATTTTTCTTTTGTGTTCTCCACAGCAGTAACACATTATGTCAGTGACCTTGGCATCTCTGAGAAGGAAGGCAAGTTCAGTCATTGAAAATAAGAAGCGCAAACAGGTTTTCTTCACAAACTGCAGGCCAAAAAAATGTCTGAAGCAGTGCCATCACACAATCAGCATCACCAGGAAAAAAATGCAAATTCTTGGGGCCCTCAGAATCAGAAGCTGGGGGTGGGGGTAGAGTCCGGCAACTGGTTTGTTAACTACATTCACCTAAAATGGATGTCCCTGAAAGTTTGAGAACAACTCAGGGAAGTTTTAAGCAAGGATTGAGGAACAAATGAGTCTGGTTATCGAAGAGCTGGATGAGGATCAAGTAAAGATCAGGGTGAGTGGTGTGACCCCAGCTGCGTCAGTAGCAGCCACGCAGTTTGGCCCTTGAGAGGTGGGTGCAGGGTGTCCAGACCTGAACTCCCCAGGACTGAGCTTCTCTTCAGTCTGCTGTCTGACTCCTCAATCTGAAGTCCAGTGTCCTGACTGGTCGTGCCCTTTTAAACCATGCCAGGTGGGTATGCATCTGCAGAAACCCTAATAAAGGCTCTAAACCTTCTTAAATGTTCTTTTCTCTTGTGTAGGCTGGGTGTTCATGCCCTCATTTTTGCCAGCCCTGAGATGACACCATTTTCTCCCAAGTTTCTTTATGTTTCTCCAATTCCAGTTTTCCTTTTTGGCATTTCCTTCTGACTCAGTAGCTCAAGCAAAAAAATTATTAAAAAAAAAAAAAATACCCCAATGTGTCTGGGGAAAAGCTGTGTAGTGATACTTTTTACTGAGATAGTAAAAACAAGGGCCAACATGGACGACATCTGTAAAGTTCTCTGGAGCTCTCTCACAAGTCCTGCTGGTGATTCTCTCCTGCCTTCCTGTGCCTGACTCACCCTCTCTTCAGAACAAAGGAGCACCTTGCTCACTCTGAACTTTCACCGAGGACCTTACAATTCCAGCCTGCAGGGTGGTCCTTACCACCGGAAACTGCATTCCTCCTGAGATGGTTCATCTGGGTATTGTCTCTGCTTAGCCCTCCACAAACTGATAGTCCTCTTCCAAGAGTCCTCACCTCCCCTTCCACCCACTCTACTCCACAGCACCTATGTCTAATCAATGCAAGCTAAACTATCATCTTCAAGGAAAGTCTGGACTTGGGCCTCAGTTTTCATAGTTTCCATAGTAATCACGGACATCATCTTATATATAGATTGACCCTATCTTCCATTCCTATCCATTCCCAAACACTCATATTTAAATATGGTATTGCTAGATATTTTTAAAAGTAATCTAAGATGATGTTGATAAAACTCTACCTCTCTTTTTAGATAGTAGACATATGGCAATGATTTTCAGTAAAATTTTTTGTTTATTTATTAGACACATTCTAAAATGTAATTTTTTTTAAAAAAAAAATTTATTTCCAAACACAGTTTCCAAATCCGGAATTTTCCTCAGAGCCTAATTTTCCATGTTGTTTGTTTAATCACTACCAATATCACTAAGGTGTAGTTTCTATTACTTTATATAGTTAATATATGATGATCATCTCTTGAAGTCTTAGCAAAAAAAGAGAAAGAAAGAAGCTTTGAATGAACAAAGGTGACAGACTAACTTTTGTTGAAAAACTAAGATGTGGCAGATCTATTAGGTATATTTACTCATCTAATCACACAACAGTTCTGCTAAAGTGGATGTTGTTTTCTTCATTTTACAGATGAAAAAACTGGGGTTCAGGCATTTGGAAAAACTGCTGGAGTCAGAAGTTGATTCCAAATCTGACTCCAAAGCCTGGCTTCCTTTATTCCCAGCTCCAGCCAGATGAGGGTACTCACAGTGGCCCTCCCCCTACGTAGGCTGAGAGCTACAGTAAGCGTGCATGGGGCTGTTTACAAAAATGGTGGAATGAGACAGACATCATTACCCTACGTACATGTATGATTACACAAATGGTGTGAATCTACATCATGCACAACCATAGAAATGAAAATCTGTACCCCATTTGTGTACAGTGAATCAAAATGCAGTCTGTAAAAATAAAAATAATTGAAAAAAAATGGTATTCAAGTCCCCAAGTATAATAGCTTCCTTGGGCTTTTCATTTATTTTCTATGGAAACTCCGTGCCACTTCAAACATCACATAAAATTAATATACTTTTCTCCTGTTTAAAAAAAAGTGTTTCTTTTGGGGGGTGGTTTCAGGTGATAAAAACAGGAATTCTGCCCTACCTACAAGCATCCCCAAATTTTGATCAAATGTTTTATATAAACTTGAAAGGAGCAAAGTTATTTGGGAGCAAAAAAAACACATTTAGTTGGTTTCGAATCCTGGTTTCCAAGATCTGAATGTGTCTATTGGCCATCAGCACCTTTTAGTAGAGGATTTGTAGAGTTGCTGATTCAGAAGGTAGCTCACAACATCCTGGGTTCCGACCGAGGAGGCTCAGAACAGACAAGCTTGCTCTTTACCCCTAGAAGGCACGCCATTCTGAAACAAGCCGTGTGCCTTCAGAACAGTAAGACTGACTCCCATTCCTGATTAATTGTTCTTCAAATATAGGCTACCTTTGCACAAGGAGACGGTTGAGGAAAGGAAATAATTGGAGCAGAAGCTGCTCTAAATGCTGTTCTTGCTTTTGTCTATTTTTAAATGATTGTCAGATGTCTGTAACTGACACCCTTCATCAGTGGCTCTAAAGTTTAGATGTGTTGATTAAAATGTAACATGACAGTGGTGACTTTTTATCAGCAAGCATTTTTATTTTTTACTGACTTTTTGCCTTATATTTTTTAAAAATCTACTTAACAAGTGGACGCATGAACCACTAAGCCATTTTGAAATACTCGAGAAGTTTTCAGCAACTTGCATTACCTATTATCAGAAAAAAATAACTGCTGTGTCACAGAAAAGGTGAATTTTCAATCATCCAGATAATCCAAGGGAAGAGGAATAACTTTTGACTAAAATACTCATTTATATCAGACAGAAGTATTCGGGGCCAGAGTTTCCCAGATAACTGTCTCAATTCTTCATGTTCCTTTGCAAAGCTCCTGCAGACCACTCCTTTTGAGTCATTCTGTTTTTTCTAGTTGCTAAGACAGACACAATTTGAAAGAAACTACTTTAATTATTGTCAAGCCAAAATAAACAAACATTTTTAAATAATCCTAATTTTCAAAAAAAGATCAGAGTGGACTTAAGCTACCAGATCAAGAGAATTTGGTCACATTAAAACTGTGGTATGTCCCATACAGACACCTCTTGTTTCCTCTTGTTTTATTTCTTAAGGAAGCAGTCTGCTTTGCTCTTTGTTGTACAAAATGTAATCGATTATGTATTTAAAGCACAGCTAACCCTTCAGTAAAAACCAAAGTCTCCATACTTACTTTTCAGTACTGTTTGTCCAAGAGATGTTATTGGAGGGCTGGCTCAGTGGTGGGCTCCCCAGGCTGTGTCTGAGGCATTGATTGGGTGGCCCAGTTTCTGAGACAGGGATTCAAATTCAGGGCCTTTTCCAAAAACAGATCAAAGTACAGTTGGGTGTCCTGTCTTCCTAAGAGGAAAACTCCATTCCCTGGGCAAGTTCTGGAAGAAGAGCATTTTTTTTTTCTGCCCTTGAATGAACTAGGTCATTGCCGAAGCTGGAGAATATTTTTGAGCATCACTGTGATGAAACTTGAGGGCTGTTTCTGCAGTAGGTGCGACACTTGTTGACGCCGGGGAGGCCCTGGCAAAGGGGCCTGGTGAAACGCTGCCCCAGTGAGCTGATGAAACCCAGATGAGCTGTCAGTGACTGCTGCTGGGGACACAGGCAGCTCCCATGCAGGAGTTTAATGGTTCCTCTCTAAGGAAAGCAAAAAGACTCCTGAAGGTTGGAGTAACACAACAACAGGCTTTCGTACCAAGGGAGCAGGTGTTTGAAGTACATAGGAAACCTGAGGGGAGGGAGGAGAGGAGGTGAAAACAAGAGTCATGTGTCGTTCATTTAGAAATGGCACTACAGTCGTCCTCAGAAGTTCTCTGAACCCAAGCCACAGAAGCAAGGCAGGACCCGTTCTCCCCTGCCCTCCCTCCCCCTCCACATCCACACCCTCTTCCTATTTTGACTACGCTAGTAAAAAATAAAAGAATAGACAAAGATCAGAGGAAAGTCACAGAAGAAATACCATGAGCTCTATTCCTTCAAATGGCCAGAAACTGTTCCTGTTGGCAGTCGATGTGCAATCGGTTGAATTTTGGTTGAATTTTGTCCAAATCCAGGAAAAAACAAAGATAATTCAGAGGTATCCTTCTGTAGTTGTTTTGTCTCAGGACAAAAGTGTTTTAATGTATGATACCTGGAAACGGACAGCTTAGAAAGAAACCTCTTGTGAGACCCAGAGACAGCTAAAATTAGCAGCTCCAAGTGGGTGACTTTGAAAGGGACATAACTATAAATTTTCACTTTGGTATGAGCACTATAATCCTCAAAAGCAAAGTTGTCTTGTAGTTGCTACACTTTGATGGAATGAAGACAAAAACTTACCTACAATGATTAAACATGAATAAGTGTTCTATAGAGTCGATGTGTCTTATTTTTGAATATTATCTTCATACGGGAAGAAAGATGTTGAACGCTGAGGCTCTAAAATAACACCTGTCTTCTGAGAACACACCTTCGAAATGCAACAGAATGCAGAGTTACCACAGGTCAGTGACAATGGGTATTTGTTGGTTTTAGGTAAACCTGGGGGCTTCACAGGGGCTTTTCTGGAAAAGGCAAGATAACCTGAAGGTGCATTTCTTTGGTTGAAGAGAACAGGAGATGTAATAGTAAAGAATAAACAAACCTTGTCATACGCAGCAGGAGAGGTTAAAGATGAAAGTGACCACTTGTCCCAAAACCATAGAGGAATGTGACGTGGTTATAAAAGAGAAGTTGCCTGGGAGAACTGAAATCCAAACATTGAAATGCAGTGAAACTTTTTAAAAATTTCTTTATTTGTTCTTTTTAGTTATACACACAATAGAATGTATTTCACTGTGAAACTTAATTTTTCTTCTCACAAACATGTTGAAAGAATGACTCTTTCAAAGTCTAGAATTCATCTCCCAAAAAAATAAATGAAAATAACAAAGGAAGATAAATGGATTGATAGAATAACTGATGGATTGATTTGACCACATTTGTTTCATCATTCATCTCATTAGCCTACAGCCTGGGAATTTTTGCTTTTAATCTTAGGCTTTGGGGAGTAGGGATAGAAGAAAATCAGAGACCTTGGAATTAAGCTCAATTAGATCAGGCCGCTTGCTCTGAATTTTCTGTGATTATTAAAGGGTAAATGGAAGGAGTAAGATGTTGAAGAGAAAAACGAAGTCCCAAGGTGGTGCACATCTATTGCACCAAAAAATACCTGAGTTTGTGATTAAATGTAAAGGCATAACAACTTCGGTATCATCCCAAGTCAAGCAATATGGAGTATAAAAAAATGTTTCAGTAATCTATTTTTCTAAACCTAGGAAAAAAACTATTTGTAGGGGGATTTTGCTTCTAAGGAATAGAGTTGGAAATATATTTGTACATCAGATGTTTTTCAATTCCCTCTCTGAAAGTCCTTTTGGCCTTCCCAAAATTCCCACTGTTTTGTTCTTGGGTTCACAAATGAATGGGAGCCACTGAGGTCCTAGCCACCCTAGGTTTGCTGGGGACAGGGATGTATGCAGTCAGTTCCTGACTAATCTGAACACTTGGAGCAAATGTGTTCGGTTCTCAGGCTGCTCTCCACTCCTATAACTTGGGTTAGGATGGGACGTGAGGGGTTATCGGCTCATTTTCATCTGGCTGGCACAGAAGGTCCTAAATGCTGGTATAGAATGGCACAAGTGATGTCATGCCCTTCCCAGCCGAGCACATTCTTGGCTGAGGCTTAGTACCAATCACATGTCAGGTGAGAGGTCCTGCCAAGGTGCTTCGGCCAAGCTGAAACTAAGCAGGTCACTCCTGCTGCATGGAGCAATCAGCTTTGGGGGCAGGGTCCCCCCAGCAACGAGAGCATTCCCTCCCAACAGTTCACCTCTCCCCAGGGTCCAGGGCTTCTCCTCGGTGGGCATGGTCTGAGACATGCATCTGCAACCTTCTCTGAGTTCACCTGTTCAAAATGACTGCCAGTCACTCAGTAGGTCTAGGAAACAGGCAGTTTTCCCCCTCAAGTATCGTGCCAAAAAAATATTATGAATAGTACTCTGCCCTCTTGTGACATTTTTCATCCCAATTAATAGATTCCTATAAAATTCTTGCCGGGCGTGGTGGCGCACGGCTGTGATCCCAGCACTTGGGAGGCTGAGGCAGGAGGTTCAAGAGTTCAAAGTCAGCCTCAGCAACTTAGCGAGGCCCTAAGCAACTCAGTGAGACCCTGCCTCTAAATAAAATACAAAAATAGGGCTGGGGATGTGGCTCAGTGGTGGAGTGCCCTGGGTTCAATCCCCAGTACCAAAAAAAAAAAAAAAAAAAAATCTTAAAGAGAAGATGAAGTTTTAAAATATTTGCAAAATATTAATAAAAAATAAAATTTTATCAAAATTGGTATATCTTAGAGGAACTCTTCCAAACATGTGAATGTTGTTTGGAACTTGAAATTTATTTTTCCCAGAGTATCAAAATTATTAATGGTAGTTAGGTTCAGAGGACACAGAAGAATTCATTCTATCATGTTCCTGAAGCACTGTATTTCAACTACCTATATCAAAATATCAAACCAGGTTAAAATTCAATTTAACTAAAATGTAAGACTCTAAGTACCTGGGGAAAAAAAAGCCACATACTTCCAAGATAATATTCTGCCATGATTTATTCTTAAAATTGACACCAAAAAGCATTACACAGTCTACAAAAAAAAAAAAAAAAAAGCGTTACAACTCTCAGGAATAAAATTTTAAATTTCACAAATGCTAAGTAAATTAACTAGTTGGATAGTATCATGGAAATTAAAGTTTTGAAAAATATTTGTGCATATTATATGTGCTAAATATTTCACAATGGCTTACTTTTTAAGACTTCTGATTATAAAAGCAATGCATGCTCATTACTGAAATTTTTAAACACTTTCATTTAAAAAATTTCAAATCCCTCACCACCCAGAGATAACCACTATTAACATTTTGGTGCATTTCCTTCTACTCTTTTTATTTTCCCCTTGTGTATGCTTATACATTTACATATAGACACAATTTGGATCATTATTATGTACAATTTTCTTTTCTGTTCTTTTTTTTTTCACTTAACATGAGCAGGTCACTAAGAATTCTTCAGGAAAATCTGCACTTTATTCTGTCGTATAAACACATTATACTTTGTCTCACCAATATCCTACTATTAGGTAATTGGATTGCTTGTATATGTTTTGCTTTTATAAATAATGATGTGATAAACATTCTTATATAAAACTCTTTAGGTGCATTGCTAAGTACAGGATATTACAAGTGACATTGGGGGCTGGGCTTGTGGCTTATTGGTAGAGCACTTGCCTAGCATGTGTGAGGCACAGGCTTCAGTCCTCAGCGCCACATAAAAATGGATAAAATAAAGCTATTGTGTCTATCTACAAATAAAAAATAGAAAAAGCAATCTTTAAAAAAAAGTGACATTAGTAGGTCAAAGTTACTAATGTTTTTAAGGTTCTGAAACAAATTACCAAACAAAATTCTAGCAGTTTTTATGTTTCTACCACCAGATGTAAGATAGCCCACATCACCAGGAGAGTAACTCTTGTCCTTTGTTTTCACATTGCTGGAGGTGTAACTCAGTGGTAGAGTGCTTACCAAGCACATGCCAGGCCCTGGGTTCAATCCTCAGCACTACAAAAATAAATAGATGAATAAATAAAGTAAAATGGCCTTGCTAATCTGAGATGCAAAGTTGGTATTTCATTTTAATGTGCATTTCTTTGATTACTATTGAGGTTAAAAGTTCTGTAACTCTTAAGGGTTGTCTTTTTAAATTTTTTGGTCAACTTTGCTGAGTGTTTTCCCTTCACTCATTGCTGTAGTTTGGATATCATTTAATTGTGTACCCCCACAAAGGTTCATGTTTGGAGATTTGGTCCCTTAGGAGGTAGTATACCTTTTAGAGGTGGGCCTTGTAGGAGGTCTTTTGGTCATCGGGAGCATGCTTTTAGGGCTAGTTCTCTTGTGGCCTCTGGGGTTCTTGCAAGAGGGTTGTTGGAAAAGAATCAAAGAAAGAGCCTGGTTCCTCTGGCTCTTTCTGCTTCCTGACTCAAGATATAATTTTGCTCTCCACACATTCCAGCCACTGCTATTCAACAGGAGGTAAGTAGCCAAGAGGTAGCCCTCAATACAAAGCCTGCACTAGCTGCCTAGACTTAAACCTTCAAAACTGTGAACTTAACGAACCTCTTTTCTTCACAAGTAGCTTGTGTCAGATATTTCGTTGTAGTGATAAAAACTGACAAATACACCCATATAAGAGCATTTCATATAAAATTTATTGCAAATTGGTTTTATCTTTCAACTGGAGGTTTTCCCTTTTGTTTTAGAGTTTTCATATATAGAAGTTATGAAATTTTATTTAATAAAAATCATTTCAAAGGGAGAGGAAAGAGAATTGTTGTTCAGTGGATATAGACTTTCAGATGATGTATAAGATGAAAAAGTTTTGGAGGTCTCTTTCACAACAATGTGAATATACTGAACACTGCTCACATGTACATTTTTAAATGATTAAGATACTAAAGTTTGTGGTTGTGGTTGTTTTCTACAAAAATAATGTTTTAAAACCGAGCACTTTTTTCTTGTGGTTTTTCCTTTCCTTCTAAACTACATGTCCCTCTATATACTTACCACTATTTCATACTGCAATAGGTGTAGAAAGTAAAGTTGGCTTAAAATCAAGCCTTTTCCCCCACTTTTTCACATTACTTGGTCTGTGCTAACCTACTGGATTAGTTTGTGTCTTTTTTCTCAACCTGGATATCTAAGATTTTCAATTTTCCCTGCTTTTATGGGGTCTTCAACTTCTTGCAACTAAGAGATTAATACAGGCATAATAGTTAGGACTTTGGGTTGATAACTCTGGATTTTTTTCTCCCATTAAAAGTAGAATTTCAGAAAACATTCTTCCCAAAAACCAATTAAAAAATGGACAATATAGACAAACCATTGTATTAGTGCTCTGGAATTCAACAGAAGACACATAACACTTTGAGAAGCATTTGTGGTTGAAAAAGTTTTTGACTTTGGGTAATAACAATGAATCTCTATGATATTCTTGCCTGGAACTGCTCTCATTCTCCTTCCTTGCTCTGATATCAGAGATGTTTTACAGGCAGGCTCTGAGCATGGCATTTTCACTGACATGATTGAGGAAGGCTCACTGTATATGGGATATAAAACAATACTTATGCCCAGCAGTGTTCCTGATGGATGTGATCTTGGCAACAAAGAATGAATAGGGCAAACAGCTATACTAGCCAAAGATGAGGTTGAAGTTGAGACAAACATCTGTCATATCGAGGTTGCATACATGCATATTGGAGACCACAACAATCTACACATTCTTAGCATGCCCAGAGGAGATACAACAAGGGCAGCAGAAAGCAGCATCAGGGTAGATACTTGAATGTATTCCCCTATCCACATGCTAACTCACTGGTAGAAGATAGAAGCTTTAATGACTCAAGGTATTTGTGCACCACCTCTGTCCAATTCTTAGCTGACCACTAAGTTATTCATACAAGGGGCCACCCCAGGAAGTCAAGCTTTTTTTTAAAAAAAAAAAGAGTAAGGATTGTGCCAGGCATGGTGGCATGTGCCTACAGTCCCAGCACATGGGAGGCTGAGGCAGGCGGATCAGTTGAGTCCAGGAATTTGAGGCCAACCTGGGCAATATAATGAGATACAATCTTAAAGAACAACAACAAAAAAAAAAAAACAGATTTTTAAAATATATATATATATGTGTGTGTGTATATATATATATACAAACTGAGCAGAACAATCCATTTTCACACACTTTGGGAAGACAAATCTTATTGATTTAGCCCAGGCAAATTACCAAACTAGCACACAAATAAACCAAACAATAACAACATTTGGCAGGGAAAGGGTAATTCAGAGTTACCACAATATATTATCTAAAATGACAAGTTTGCAACCAAAAATTATGATGCATGCAAAGAAACAGAAAAGTATATTCTTATGCGGAGGGAGCATCCAATAGAAACTGTTAATATTACCTTGCTACCAAAGCAAGACAAAAATGTTGCAAGAAAATAAAACTAAAAAAAACAATAGCTTGGCTTGGGGTGGTGGCACATGCCTGTAATCCCAGAGGCTCAGGAGGCTGAAGCAGGAGGATTGAGAGTTCAAAGTCAGTCTCTGCAAAACCAAGGTGCTAAGCAACTTAGTGAGACCCTGTCTCTAAATAAAATATTGAAGAGGGCTGGGGATGTGGCTCAGTGATTGAGTGCCCCTGATTTCAATCCCCAGTACCCCCTAAAAGCACACACACACACACACACACACACACAAATAACTTTCAGAAACATAAATGCACATATCCTTAATTGAATCTAGAAACATAGAAAAAGTATACACCATGATGGACTGGGATTGATCCTCGGAATGCAGGGATGGTTTAACATCTAAAATTCAATGAATATAATGCTCTGTTAATGGAGTAAAAGACAAAACCACTTCATCAGCTCAACAGAGGCAGAAAAAGCATGACAAACACAAGAGCCAATAACGAAAACCTCAATAGCCAGATACTGGCACACACCTGTCATTCTAGCCTAGGAGGCTAAGGCAGAAGGATTACAAGTTTGAGGTCAACCTGGGCAACTTAGACCCTATCTCAAAAAAATTTTTTTTCGAATTTCAACAAACTAGGAATAAAAGGGAATTTTCTCAACCTGATAGAAGGCATCTACCAAAAACAACAACAAAAAGACACTGTTAATAGTCTACTTGAAGAACAAATTATTCTTTCCCTAATATCAGGAACAAAGTAAGAATTTCCATTCTTGCTACATCTATTCAACATTGTACAGGAGGTTCTTGTTAGTCTGATAAGGAAATAACATTGAAACATCCAGATTGGAAAGGAAGATGTCTTCATTCACAGATGACATGTCCCTATATGCAGTAAATCCTGAGGAATAGACATACAAACTTCTAGAACTAATAAGGTTAGCAAAGCCACATTTTGATGTAAACCAATACAAAAATCAGCTGTACTTCTGTACCCTAACAGCTATCCAAAACAGGAAATTAAGAAAATAATTCCATTCATAATAGCATCAACAAGAATAACATACTTAGGAATAAACTTAACAAAAGACTTGTAAAAAAAAAAAAAGAAGAAGAAGAAGACTTGTATACTGAAAACTATAAAATAATTAAAAAGAAAAATTAAAGAAACAGAGAAACATTGCATGTTTATGTATGGGAATATTGTCAAAGAGGAAAATTCTCCCCAAATTGATCTGTGTATTCAGTGCAGTCTCTGTCAAAACCCAGCAGGGTTTCTGTAACTATTAATGAGTTATCCCAAAATTTATGGAAATGAGATAGAATTAGAATAGCCAAAACAATTTTGAAAAAGAACAACAAACTTGGAAAACTTATGCTACCTTATTTTAAAACTTACTACAAAACCAAAGTAACTAAGACAGTATGAACACTATCATATAGAAGAATTGTCTATATAGACACATATATACCAAGACAATTCAACAAGAGAAAGGATTGTCTTTTTAATAAGTGGCACTGGGAAAAGTGAATATCTATATGCAAAAATAAAACATACCAAACACAAAAATTCACTCAGAATGGATCATGGACCTAAACATAAGTGCTACAATAATGGTAATCTTTAATAAGAAAATTCAGGAGAAAATAGTGACCTCAGGTTAGGTAAATATATATGATGCTAAGAGCATGATCCAAAATAGTAAAAATTGAGAAATTGCATTTTCTCAAAATTAAGAACTTATGTGCTTTGAATAGCATTATTTCATGCCACAGAGAGGGAGAAAATATTTGCAAATCATATATCTCACAAGAAACTTATATCCAGAATGTATGTTTTATACCTAAAAACGCAACAAAAGAAAGACAATAAATCAATTTTTAAATGGGCAAAAGATTTGAATAGATGTTTCAAGGAAATATATGAGGCTAATAAGCACATGAAAGGATGCTCAATCATTAACCATTAGGGAAATGCAAATTAAAACACAGGGAGATTATGCTATATTCACATTATGAGAATTGAAGTAAAAAGACAATACCAAATATAATGAGAATGTGAAAAAACTGGGACCGACGTCCATTGCTGATGAGAATGTAAAATGGCACAGCTCCTTTGGAAAACAGTTTGATCATTCCTTAAAAGATAAAGCATAACCTTAGCTTTCAAACCAGCAATTCTGCTCCTGGGAGTCTGCCTATGAGAAATGAAAGCACATGTCCTAACAAAGACCTCAGTGCCTAAAATGAAAAACAGCTGGAATATCTGTCAGCCTGTGACTGGATGAAACAAACCTCAGGTCCTTACTCCAATGGAATCACTCAACAATAAAAAGCAAAGGAGTGTTGGATCTTGCCACAACTTGGATAAACCTCAAAAATACTTTGCTAACTCAAAGAAGCCAGACATAAAAGAATGTATATTGAATCATTCCATTTAAATGAAAGTCTCCCAAAAATCAAATTTATAGAGACAGAAAACAGATCAGTAGTACTTGGGCTGGAGTTGGGATTGGGAATTAGTGTGAATGGCCATGAGGGACAATTGGGTATGATGGCAATGTCCTCAAACTGGATTGTAGTGATGATGATACAACTTCATACATATGCTAAGGACTGGTGAATCATCTGCTAACCATAGAAGAATTTTATTTCATGGAATTTACACCTCAAAAGTGTGTTTTAAATATAGAATGAAACAATTAATGGATCCCTTGCTTATCTTGCCTCAAAACGGGGCATTTTCTTGAGTCATGTTATGGTTCCATACCAATTTCAAGACTGTTTTTTCTAGTTCTGTGAAGAATGTCATTGGTATTTTGATAGGTATTTCATTATAGGTGGTTTAGGGCAGCATGGACATTTTGTTGAATCATGTTAAAAAGGCCTCAGACCTGCATGGCAAACCTGTATCTTCGAATGGTTACTTCATTAATCATTAATCAGACTTCATTAGTGTTATGCCCATGAGCCTGAGAAGCAGGCACCAAATGAATAAATCCTCCTGAACCTGATATTCCTCATGACAGATGCCCGAGGGCCAAAAGTCTAAGATGGGAATTATCACCAGCCACCTCGTGTCACTCTTGCTGGTTCAACAGTCATTTTTGCTGTTCCCTTACGTAACAAGAGCATTGGGACTGTCCCTGCAACCAAGGCAAAGGTGGCAGGAAAAACAGCATGCCCCAAGATTGCTGCATGGGGCAGGAGATAGCACTCCTAGACTCCTGTACTGCAGGTCACCTGCCAGTCTGGTGGCCTTGGAGAACCGAGCACCAACATTCTGCATTCATAACAGTCATCTCAAAAGACATGGTGAAGCTTACCTGGTCTTAAATCAGGGCTTCTGGCAAAATTTTATATTCCTTGTCCCTACCATTTATTTATAATCATATGGTCTGTTGAGATCCATCAATTCTACCTGATTGATAATCAGCAGGAAAAATCTAAGTTCCTCTCCTGGAGCAAAATTTCACAAAGGAGAATCACTCCAAGTCGTAGCTTTCTGAGGCACAGTTCACCCCACTCGCCCTCACTGCCTTTCTGGAACTCCATAGTATTGTCCAGGCTTTGTGCAGGTTGGTCATAAACCTGAGTATAAAATAAACCTGAGTAAAAAGTTGGTCACCTGAGTATTTTATAAAATACTCAGGTGACTGAGTTCTGGGCTCTTTTGCTCGCACAGCAAACACCCGTCTTTGGGAGGCAAGGCCGTGACTGCACAGTGGAGAACATGGCCCTTCTCTGCTCCACAGCCCTCTTGCTCTTAAGCTGTTCAGGCCGGTCTTCCTGATAAACAAACACAACTTCATTCCACAGTGACAGCTATCATCCCAACCTGCCAGGGTGTCTGCATGTGACCATTATGTAAGCAGTTAACATCTGTGCATGCTACACAGTCACTCCTCCATGTTCATTTGCTTTGTGGAGCATTCAGTTATGAGTCCATTTTGTTTTCCCATCTAACACCCTGCACCTGACAGTGGTGGGGCCACCTCAGGAGCCTCCCATCTCCTCCCTCCAGGTCCACCACCATTACCATCACTTGCCAGGGCTGCAGTCACTACCAGCTGCTCCGCAGACAGCCATCAGGCCAGTGGTCTAGAACTCCATCGCTTTTCATATCTCTCCCTTGCTTTTAAATCTTCCCTGATGTTTGACGTAAAGGTAAGACATTTCAGGCTTAAATTCTTGAGTCTTCTATTGTCCTGTGATGAAGCCAACCCAGACACAAATTGAAAAAAAAATGTAGGTCCTTGTAGTAATCAGGGTTCTCCAGAGAAACAGAATGGATAGGAAACATATGACGTGTTACAAGGAGTAGCCCTAGGTGGCATTGCTTCCACTGAACTCTGTATTCCAACCAGGCCCACCTCTTCCCTGTGCCCAAGCTCCCACATTAACCTCTGCACCACACTCCTTCCACCTCCTTCACTACTCAGCTTAAGGGGTGCCCTTCCAACTGCAATTCCAGCACTCCTGCATCCCCCTTCTCTGAACTCATCCATCTCCCATTTGTTTTGACACTTTGAGTTCCCTGGATTCTTGGTGGTGGGAGCTTTTCAGAGACTATTAAGTGGGAAGAGAGTGCAAGGCAGAGCTCACCTTAGCCAAGTGGAGACAAGGCAGCCTCAACCAACTACACTTAGCTGTTTCCTCTGACTACTTAGGGACATTACTTAGTATGTATAATTTTCTCAGTCACATTTGTTAAGTCCTACAGGACTATAGGCCTGTCTTCATTTCTTTGGGTTTCCAGGCCAGGTTAGCACAGTGTCATGCCTATAATGGGCATTTATGTGGATATTCCTCATCTAGATACATCTGCCCAGTCTTAGCCGAGATACAGCTTGGATCTTTATTTTTCCCCCACTCCATCTCCATTTCCAATCAAAGGGAGTGAAGGAAATCTCTTTTCTGGAATAACAAGAACAATTTATAGGTCCTGTCACAATGACCTAACCCAGCTTCTTCATTGTGACCATCTGACAGATTCAGACAAACCCAAAAATCTGGTGGTAGTGGAGAGAAGAGAAAAATTCTCAAAATCACACCATTAAAAGAAATTATTTCCTGATGGTGAGAGATGCCTTTATATTGCTGTTGAAATCATTGCTTGTACCCAATGAAGGGTTATAGAAAATAATATCCCTGCAACATAGCCCCCAAAGAAAAATGGAGAGAGGTGCGGCTCCAGAGGAGGGAGGGGAAACTACCCAAGGAACAATGGGCCCTGGGGGAAAGGGTCAGATACTGAATGCTGGGCCCTAAACCATGGCCTTCCACCATGGCTAATTAGTCCTGAACGGAAGCACAGCAAACACCAATGGGCAAGATTTGAATACTCATCCTGGGGATCTGGACTCTTATCTCCCCAGACAACACCGAGTTTCAACCTTTTTACAACTACCTCCCTAAATTAAAGTTTTAACCTGTTCAACTAGCCCCTGATGGTCAAGTCTGCACATACACAGCTCCCAATGATTATATCATTGTACCCTATAAAACCAAAACCCTCTCTATAAGTGATGGCCACTTTTCCATCCGGAAAATGGGCCCCCATAGTGCCCAAGTCTGCAAAGGAATAAAGGCTTCTCTGAATCTACTGGGGGTCTGCCTCCCGTCCTCTTGCACTTACACCCGGTGCTTAGTATCTCTTGTTTGGATAGCCCTGTCATTACAAATTAAAAAAAAAAAAATTAAGCCTGTAAGCACTGTGGATTTCCCCACGTTAGCTTTTTCCCACATAGTAAAACAAAATAACAAAGATAGCTTGCCATTTTTACCATTAGCATAGAAGCTTTCTGCCATAAAGTTTTGAAATAAATATCAATATTGATTTCCTTTTCTTGTTACCTCTCTCCCCAACCAGTCAGTAAGCCTTATGACAAGTGCTTGTTTTCTCTTTCTATCTTCAGCAATTGATATAGTGTCTGACTGGCACTGGCTCAAAGCATAGTCCTTGAGTGAATGAATGGCAGGATCTTAAACATAGAGTCTCCTCATAGCAGTACCTTCCTCATTCACTCTCAAAAAGACTAATTCATGAAATGACATTCATTAAAGTGGAAGGTAAAATCAATTGTAGTTATTCTGAGGAGCCTCAGCAGGCTAGACTCAGCCCCAGCAGTAAAAGCTGTAGTTTGCTTCATTCAGGATGCAGGCTTACTTTTGAATTTGCCCTAAAAATCAGGGTCCTCCTGGGAAAAGACCTAGATCTTTTCTATATAGAAATACCATGAAGACCAGATAAGATACTCTAAACTGAACTGTCTCCCCCACCATGCCCTTTGTCAGGAACACCAAATCAGCTTCTAGAGCAGTTGAGAGGCCCAAATCCCATGATTCTAAATGGCAATAGCATATTCTGAAACATCTTTCATTTCACATTTGGGGCCTGGAAAGTCGACTTGTGGTCAGTGAAGAAAACATATGTACTTCAAAAGTTGTCCTTCTGCAGTTCCCTTAAGAGTTAAACAGAATTACCATACAATCCGATAATTCCAGTGCTACATACATACCCAAAAAGATCCTTGTATATAATACAACATATTCACAAAAGTCAAAAGATGGAAATAGCTCAAATGCCCATCAATAGATGAATGGATTAAAAAATTATTTTACATGCTTGGAATTTGTGTTTTGGTGTGATTATACACACACACAAACACACACACACACAACAGAATACTATTCAGTCTTGAAAAGGAATGACATTCTGATACATGCTATAACATGGATGAACCTAGAAATCTTTGTGCTGAAGGAATAAGCCAGAAAGAAAAGACAAGTGTGTGATTTCACTTGCAAGGCCTTCTTAGTAGTCAGATTCATAGAGACAGAAAGTAGAATGGAAATTGCCAGGGACTGGGCAGAGGGACAGTAGGGAGTTATTGTTTAATGGGACCAGGGTTTCTGTGTGGGATGATGAAAAAGTTTTAGGAATGGACAGTGGTTATGTCATACAACATTGTGAACTTAATACCACTGAATCATACACTTAAAAATGCTTAAGTGGCCAATTTTATGTTGTGTATATTTGTCCACAATTAAAAAAAAAAGAACAATTTTTAAGATTTCTTATGAAAGAACAACTCTTGACAGAGGCACCCTCCCTCACCAGTGGGATAAATTATGATCATGTCACTACACTTTATAAATCATAACAGCTTTCCAAGACCTAGGTGTCACACCATAAGCAACCCACTCTCTTACCTAAAACAATGCAAAATATTTTGGGAAACGATCTGTAGAACCTGCATCTCCGGAAATCCCCTCCCAAGTGGCTAACCACAAAGGGAGGAAACATAACAGGGTGAAACCAAAAGTTTACAACCCAAGCGTAGAGTCCATTTTGCTGCCTTCTATAGATTAACACAGAGCAAATGCGCATTCAGGAACAAGAGGCTCAGCCCAGGCACACTTTCTTTGCTTTAGACTGCATTCCCTATTCTAGAAATAGTCTTGTCCCAAGCGTCTTTTGAAGCAAATAGCTTTGAAACATTCAATTAAATAAGAGGCATTGAAAACTCAGTTTTAAGTCACCAGAACTGGGCTGTATTCATTGAAGATGAAACTGAGTGACCATCCGTCAAACTGGTGTTAGAGATGCCCAATGAGCTAGAAGCTGTCAGACTGCCAATAGTACTTCATGGGATCTGTCATAAAGATAGGGAAATCTACATGCACAAACAATCCACAAAGTGAATAATAACATGGTACCCAGAAAAAGGAAGGCATAATTGATTATATTATGCAAATAGGAGAGGTAAATTACTTAAAATTCTTTAGCAAAAGTTCCACACAAAATGCAACTTTTGGACTAGGGAATATAGCTCATTGGTAGAGCACTCAACCCTGGGTTTGATCACAAAGCACCACCAAAACAACAAACAAACAAACAATCCCCCCCAAAAAAAAACAATTTTTCTAAACACATGAGATTAAAGCATGTGCAGAGAGGTTCAGGCTTTGACTTGGTGCTGTTTGTTTGCTTTGAGATGGGGTCTTGCTATGTTACCCAGGCTGACCTCCAACTCCTAACCTAAAAGGACCCTCCCACTTCAGTCTCCAGAGCAGCTAGGACTACAGGCATGCACCGCCACACCCAGCTAGACATTGGCTTGACGAAAGGAAGTGAAGTGAACACAAAGGGAAATGCCTCTCATGGAAAGAAGGTAGTAGTCCTTCCAAGAGTACTGTAATATGTGGTAAAGATGTGTGAGCTTTAAAATTTGCTGGTTTAGTTTAGTGTACCAATGACTTTGGGGATATGCCAAGTTAAGAAAGGTATTAGTCAGCTTTCTGTCACTGCGACAAAATACCTGAGATAATCAACTTGTAAAGAGGAAAGACTTATTTTGGCTCACAGCTTCAGAGGTTTCAGTCCTTGATCACTTGCCTTTGTTTCTGGATCTGTGACAAAATGGAACATCATGGCAGGGAACATGTGGCAGAGCAAAGATGTTCACTGCATGATGGCCCCAGAGAGAGAGAGAGAGAGAGAGAGAGAGAGAGAGAGAGAGAGAGAGA
>JAJEJO010000698.1:0-77050 GCA_020662805.1 Glaucomys volans | reverse complement strand
AGAGAGAGAGAGAGAGAGAGAGAGAGAGAGAGAGAGAGAGAGAGAGAGAGAGAAAGGGACTAGAGATAAACTATACCCTTCAAGAGCATGCTCCCAAAGACCCCTCCTCCAACCAGGTCCCAGCTCCTAAATAGTCCATCGAGATGTGAATCCAGCAATAGATTAATCCATTCATGAGGTCAGAGCCATCTTGATCTAATCACCTCCCCAAAGACCTCACGTCTACACACAGCTGCACTGGGGAGCAAGCCTTCAACACATGAGTTTGGGGAGATATTTAAGGTTCAAACCGTAACAGAAGATACAAGTAATAGGATGCTAAAATGACATTTTCCCCTGAGTTCCCTGAAATAAACATCACATTCTAAATCATTTTCCTCCTCTGTGCTTAGTACCCCGAGGGCTATGCCCTCCTCTATTCTACCTTACTTTATTCAAACAATTTCTGAAGTAATGTTGGCCATTATGTGAGACTCTCATCACCTCCACTACATAGCTCCAAGGTTCCTCCCCAAGTCCGTTGACTCACGTTATTAATCTTAAGTACCCAGGCCCCATGCCAGGCTATGCCATGATCTTTGGGGACCTGTCCTTATTTAGCAGAATCAGACTAGGTTGAGCCATGTGACGCAGAGGCCTGGCTTCTAGGAACTGCTGGGAGGTCAGTGGCTCTGCATGGGAGTGGTTCCCTGTCTCTTTCTGGAATTTTCCCCCTAAGAGGATGGCTCCCCTAACTCCACTCTATTCTGTTCATCAAAGAAGAAGCTCCTCCCGGTCCTTGCCCCTTTTACCTGTCTATAAACAAAAGAGAGTTGAGCAACTCATTTGTTGTAAAGAGGCCAGAGTTGGTATGGCCCGGACCGGTCACACCACTTCTCATAAAAAGAGCATTGGCTCTTGTGTGTTTATTGAGTAGATAAGTTTTCTGGGTAACAGAAAAACAGCCAACATCCTCCTCCGGCAGTCAACCCTTTCCTTCTCCACGCAGGATGTGCAGAGTGGACCCCGACAATGCTCCTCTTTGGAGTGAATCTTGGAGTACCCTGTTATCAAACAATGGTTGGAGGGAAGTGGCAAAAATCAGCCCTGTTTTCCCAGTGTCAGCTCTGCCTTCTGCTTGGTTCCTTTTCTGCTGATACCTACAAAGCAATGTGAGAAAAGTGCCTACACTTTTGAAGACTGTGTGTGCTACTCATCAAAGCTTTAGGGAGATAAATTTAGACACAAAACAGGAAGTAATCCTCTCTGTGACTGAAAGTGATCTAAGAGAAGTTATTGCCCCAAGATATTTTTGAAGCTGAAGTGTTGGGGGAGCAGTTCTCCAACACTAACATGCTTAGAATGATCTGCAGGGCTTCTGGGTCCGTCCCCAAGCACTCTGATTCAAGTAGTCAGAGTCTGGGCCTGAGAATCTGTACTTCCAGAAGGTCCCCCAAAATGCTGATGCTGTTGACCCAGGACCATAGTTTGAGAACCATTATGGTAGACATTAAAGAAAAGAAAGAGAAAAACCTCTCTAGGTGCAGGGCACATGTCCATGGCTAAGATGTCCCTTAGAGCTGACATTCCATGATTAAACAGGTAACTAAATATGCACAGTCAACCTGTGTTATCTGTGGGGGACTAGCTCCATTGCCCCCTGTGGATAACAAAATTCATGGGTGCACAAGTCCCTTATATAGAAATGACACCGTTACACACACCCTCTCATACACTTTAAATCACCTCTTGATTGCTTACAATACCTAATAAAATGTAAATTCTACGTAAATATCTGTTGTGATGTATTGTTTAGGAAATGAGGACAAGGAAAAAGCCTATGTTTAGAATAAACACATTGAAAAAAATATTTTCAACCCACAGTGATTTGAATCTGTGGATACAGAACTCACAGATGCAGAAGGTCAACAATACTGTGTCAAGCATCTAATCTTGTATAATTTATCAGCTTAGCTCTATCCTAGGTTCCTAGGGAACATGGGTTCCAAAGAAGGTCATATCCTGCAGGAACATTGCATGAAAATGTGCTCTCTTTACCAATGGGTGACTCATTAGCTAAAATCCTTATGATGGATTTATGGTTTGCATCTGGTCTGTCCCCTCCAAAACTTGAAATTTGATTGCCATTGTTGGGAGGTAAGGCCTTTGAGAAGCAACTGAGTGATTAAAAAGGATTGATGCTTTCTCATGGAAGTTGGTTCATTCTCCTGAGAGTGGGTTAAGATAGTGAGCCTGCCCCTCATGTTTTCCCCATTTGGCACATACCCACTTTCCCTTTGACTTTCTGCTCTGAGTGTTAGCAGCCTAAGGTCCTCACCAGAAGTACTACTGCCATGCCTTGGATGTTCCAGCCTTCAGAATCATGAGCCAAAATAAACTTCTTTCCTTTATAAATTATCCAGTCTGGGGTGTTCTGTTATAGCAAAAGAAAACAGACTGCTACCTTGGGCTTCTACCTTGATAGAATAGGATGAGAAACCACAACTTTACCTTGAAGCTCAGATTAGGGCTGGCCTCATCTTAATTTGCCATACTTTCTCTTTTAGTACGATCTCTTGATCCTACTTTGCCTTTCAGCTGTGGATGTAAGTCTACACGCCACCCTTTGTCTGGTTGGCCTTGGTTCCAAGGATCTGGGGCTAGAGGACAGCTTTCCTAAACAAAAATAGCAGGAATGTCATGTACCCAATAAGCACATTGAGCTGGCATCCATGCAGGAGAATAGAAATACAAATACCAAGGAAGAGAAGATAGTGTGTAGACCACCTACTTCAATGATCCTTTCAATGCAAACTGACTCATTTTTCACACGCCAGCTCTATAGTCTGTTTTAGTCTGCTTTGTGCTGCTTCAGAAGAATACCACAGTCTGGACAATGTATAAACAATAGAAACTGATTTGGTTTACAGTAGAAATCTAGAGACTGGAAAGTCTAAGATAGAGGGGTTGCATGGTGAGGGCCTTCTTGATGCATCATGATGTGGCAGAAGGCATCACAAGTGAGAGTGTATATAAGAGAGAAAGCAAGTGGTTCAAAATTATCTTCTTCAGGAACCCAATCCCATACAACTAACCTGGTCCCATGATAAGGAGCATTATCCATTCAAGAGGACTAGAACCCTCCTGATCTAATCACCTCTTAAAAGTCTTGTCTCTTAACACTGTTGCATTGAGGATTAAGTTTCCAACATTGGAACTTTGGGCTACAAACCATAGCGGTTCCCTGACCAGGATATCTTCACTGCCCAGAGTTTTTGGAATCCTGGCTGAATTCCTAGCCCTTCCTGGGTGTGAAGGGGAATTCAAATGAGGATTAAGGACTCGTTTGGAGCATGAGAGTACTGCCCACATTGGAAGCTGGTAAAAGTTAGATGTCTAGAACAGTCTTTCTCCCTTGATAGACTGACAGCTTGATCTTCGCTCTTTCTCCTGCACCCTCTACTGTTTTCCTTTGCCTCTCAATTTTTACATTCTGAATCCATGAAGGGAAAGAGGAAAAATCAAGAGGATGTAAAGAATTTGTCCCCTTGAGTGTCACCAGAAGCTCATTCCTGACTTGGATTTTGTCACTGACATATTTAGTACTTGTTCCCCAAAGGTGGAGTAAAAGGCAGAGATCCTGGGGGCTCTTGAGAGCAATGGTTCTTGACCTTGACAAAATTAGAGTCAGCTGAGGAATTCAGAAAAAAAAAATTCAATGCCCAAATAGCACCCTTAAGCCAATTAAGGATTTGGGGTATAAAATCCAGACACTGGTATACTTTAAAATTCCCAAGTGAAGACTGAGCACCACTGCCCTGGAGATTATGCATCCCTTCTTAGGCCAACCTACACCTTAGACACCTAAGAAGCTTTTAAAAACACCCCATCCCAGACCAACTAAAATTAGAATCTCTAGGGATTGAGGCCCAGGTATGGAGGACTGTTCCAGGGTTCATCAGATGACTCTGTGTGTGTGTGTGTGTGTGTGTGTGTGTGTGTGTGTGAAAAACAGTATAGCATAAAACTCACCATTTTAACCATTTTATGCACAAGTCAGTAGCATTAAGTACATTCATGATTTTGTGCAACAATCCTACTACCCATTTTCAGAACAATTTCATCATCCCAAACAGAAATTCTGTACCCAATAAACAATAAATTCCCGTTCCCTCCTCCCCCATCCCCCAGAAACCACCATTCTATTTTCTGTCTCTATGAATGTAACTACTTCATATATGCCATATAAGTGAAATCATACAATATTTGTCTTTTTAAATCTGGCTTATTTCACTTAGCCCAAACCCCACTAGGTTCATTCATGATGTACCATGTATCAGGATGTCATTCTTCATTAAGGCTAAATAATACTCCAGTAGCGTGTATGCACTGCCTTCTGTTTATCAATTCATCCATAGATGGACATTTGAATTTTTTTTCTTCTTTTGGCTTTTATGAATACGCTACTCTAAAGATAACCTGAGGGATATATTTATCCTAAACAGGATTCGAGTCCCTGTATTCTATTCTTTTGGGCATATACCCAACAGCGGAATTGTTGGCTTCTATGCCAATTCCATGCATAATTCTTTGAGAAATACCCTCATGTGATTCTTTGTTTTGTTTTGTTTTTTTGGAGGGGGCGATACCAGGGATTAAACCCAGAGGTGCCTAATCACTAAACCACATCGGGAGCCCCATTTTGTTTTGGTTTGTTTTGTTTTGTTTCTGTTTTGTTTTTGAAAGAAGGTCTCACTGAATTGCTTAGGGCCTCACTAAGTTGCTGCCACTACTTTTGAACTTGTGACCTTCCTGCCTCAGCTTCCCAAGCCACTAGGATTATAGGTGTGTGCCACCCTGCCCTGCTCCCTCATTTGATTCTAATGTGTAGCCAAGTCTGAGGAACACTGGTATAGGCAGCATCACTCTTAAAACTCAAGAGAGTATACTGATTGGTAATTGGTACTAAAGATTGAATTCACAGTTGAATGAATTTCTTCAGAGATTCCTTTTGCATTTTAACTTGTTGCATTTATTACTGCCACAAATTCTAAAAGCTGTTGTGTGAATTACTGTGGTTATTACCCTGTTGAAAATCCCAACAAAATGTCTAATTTTCATTAGACATAATACCTCAGTTATAATTCCTACCCACAGCTGAAATGTATCTCTTATGTTAATTTAAATATTCAAGTGTCTGACATTTTCCTTTGTAGATAAAAAATTCGATTCGATTCAGTATTTTTCCTATTATAATGTCACTTCTATCAAACACCTAATATTATTCATATCATAATACTCATGCTCAGATAAGTTTTTTTAAAACAGGAAAGATAGTTGAGCGTGGTGGTGCATACCTGTAATCCCAGCACTTGGGAGGCTGAGGTAGGAGGATCACGAGTTCAAAGCCAGCCTCAGCAACTTAGTGAGGCCCTAAGCAACTCAGTGAGACCCTGTCTCTAAATGAAATACAAAATAGGGCTAGGGATGTGGCTCAGTGGTGGAATGCCCCTGAGTTCAGTCCCTAGTACCAAAAAAAAAAAAAAAAAAAAAAACCAGGAAAGATATGATGGTAATATCCTGGGCAGGGGCTATCACTCCTATGAATGTCTTCCATCTTATAAAGCATTGCTAAATTATTCTTTCTATCAGGTACAAAAATGTGTACGTGAAAATCAACTGCAGTTAATTTACTTTATTGCACAATAATATACCCTTCCTCCCCAAGAGGTGTCTATTCTGAAATATCAACTACCTTTTGGAATGTTTTGTTAACCTGTCTGCAGATTGGACTGTTTCTCTGAATTTATACATCACCTGCATGCAGGAGTCAACTGGGCTTCTGTATGTGGAAACAGGGAAGGCTGGTGAGAGATGGAAATACATGCAGGTTCCCTGTAGTTCTTCAATCCCAGACCTCAATGTATACAAGTTACAAGTCCATAAGAATGTATACATGCATCACATGGTGAATACAGAAATCCCACAGTGAACTTTGAGAAAGAAAATGTTGACAACAGCGAAGGCCTCAAGACTTGCCATTCTCAAATAATTTCTTTTTTTTTTTGTCTTTTTTTTTTATATTTGAAAATGTGTTCGAATTTGGACAATCATTACTGGATGTGAGGAAAAGGACAGTGTTCCAGGTCATCCACTGTGGTCAACAAGTGGGGCAGAAGGAGCAGTGGCACTTCAGTGCTCCCTGGACACTCGATAGAGAGGAGACGTAGCAGCTGCAGGTCTTCAGATCTCAGAGGTTCTAGGCGGCACTCTCTTGGGGATAACCCTAGGCACTAGTTCTGGGATGTGCCTCATCAAACTAGGCCCAGTGGCAGGTAAGTTTAGAGAAATGCTGGGCAGTCAGACCTCCTTACGCTTGGGTTCCACATTCACTGATTCCACCAATTAAGTATTTAAAATATTTGGGGGAAAAAGCTACATCTGTAACAAACATGTACAACTTTTTTCTTGTCAAGTGTCCCTAAAGATACAGTGTAACAAATATTTACACAGCATTTACATGTGGTATTATAAATAATCTAGAGATTATTTAAAGTACACGGGAGGATGTACATAGGATACTTGCCAATGCCACACCATTTTATATAAGGAACTTGAGCCCCTGAGGATTTTGGTAGCTGTGGGGAAGGGTGGCCTGGAACCAATTACCTGAACACACTGAGGGACCACTAGTAAAGTTACAGCTCATTTCATGTAGTAGAGGCACTGAAACCTAAAGAATTCCCGGGGAATGTTGCCCTAGAGCCAGAGAAGTAGCTGCTCCTGATTCCACTACTCTGTTGTATGCTGGCCCTGCAAACCCTGCTCACTCCTCTTGGTGTCCAAAGCCTCCTGTCAACCACAGCCCTTCACAACTTTCATTTCCCTTCATATCTACTTCTCTCTCCAAGACAGTGTGTACTTCAACCCTTGAATGCTGAAGTCCACATCTGCTCCCCTGGACTTTATTCCCCCACTTGGAACTTTCCACCCCTGCCTTTAAGATCCAGCTCTAAATTCTTCCTATAGGAAGCCTTTGCTGGTCACTGGATAATCAGTTATTTAAATCCTACTATATTCAATCTTATTATCACAAAGAACCTGCTGATTATATGTATATACACAGTTATCCTCTTGGGAATAATTCATCATCTCTACCTTTCCAGTGTCTTTATTTAACAACAGGGCTGGGACTGGAGTGTAGCACAGTGGTAGAGAACTTGCCTAGCATGTGTGAGGCCCTGGATTCAATCTCCAGCATGGGAAGAAGGAAATTAATAAATAAAATGGAAAACAACAGGATGGGACCTTGTAATACCTTTGCCCTCCCTATTGTACTTTTACAATATTCCACACACTAGAAATTCTTGTTTCATTTCCTGCTGATTAAAAAAAAATTGTGAAAGTTTAAACAACATTCCTTAAAGCACAGTGCTGTCCAAGTGAGTTTTAAAATTTTTCCGTTACTCCCCATCACTTACTTAAAGCAGGATCTCTCAGACTTTAAACATTTACCTGCTTTGGAAGTTTTGACATATTCACATATCACTGTACTCTTGAAAATTTAATAGATTCCTTTTCCTTTTAATGAAATCACATTTTAACTTAAAGTTGGCATTGTCCTAATCAATACTATTAGAGAAATGGCAACTTTGGCAGATTGGTTTTTCTTTTCTGTATTAAGTAAGTATATAACTATGAAGATAAAAACATGCATGTGCTATTCAAAAGTATCTTGTATCACCAAAGAGGTACAGATGATCCCCAAAAGACACAGACCTATAAGGTAAAAACCTGGTCCTCTGGCCTGACCCAATCTGATCTTCTTGCCTTCTTGGTCTTGGTCTCTGTTCCTTTCTCATGTGTATCCCCAGCTTTCCTGAACCAACTGCAGGTCGCCAACTTGCCGCAACGTTTTGTGGCTGTTACATTGCTCTTCTTTCTGCCCCTTTTCTCCACACATCTCTCTTCATCCTTTCACGTGGATGGAAGAGCCCTCCTCAGTATGTTTATACTTCCTTTGCCATCAGCAGAGTATTGACCATCCGTGTGCTTGGATTTTGTCAACACTGTACTCGAGGAACTCAAAAGAAACACTGCTAGGAGACTGAAATGAACTGGGCATCTTGCCCAGCACAGCTCCCTGCTTCTCTTTTCCTTGCATTGTCTTTGACTAGGCTGCTTTACAACTTGGAGAAATAGAAGCCAACTTGCAGAAAACAGTAGTACACATAATTCTTGTTTATAAATAATTGCAAGGTGGCAGTCCAATTAATCTCCCTCCTCCAGTGAGAAAGAAGCTAGTTGTGTTTCTATGAATCAAACACACTTCAGCATTTTTTACAAGATTACATATTTAACAAGACTTTGGATTCTCCTCCAAAGCGGTTGTAGCTCAATTAATTGATGAGTTAAACAAAACTTTTAACGTGCTCATAGTGGACTTTCTGGGAATCATAACTTTAACTTCCTTTTTAAAAAGGCATTATTTGGCATATAGGCTGGCACACAGTAGGCACACTCAGCACATATCTGTTAATAATTTAATGAAAGAATACATTTAGACAAGTAAGTGTAGTCTTTGCCATGGTCAACATCAAGTATTTAGGTCTGGATGATTCATGCTGAAAGTAGGGTGTGGAATAGGAGAGTACTCTTGGCTACTATTCCAAAGTTGAAATTGAATTGAGAAAATTCCCCTAATCCTGTCAGAAATGTCAACAAGAATGGGCTACAAGGGATGTGGCAAGGCAAGTCTTGTCTGAGGGCCGCCCAAGCGGCCCCAATACAGGAGCTGAGTCAGAGAGGTCACCAAGGGTTCCAGGCATGGAATAAGAGATGGGAGACAATGAACACCATTTAATCACATAAATCCTGTTTTCTTTTCTCCATTGTAAACAGATTTAAGCTCCTATTTTCTTTTCTCCATTGTAAACAGATTTAAGGACCTATAGGTATTCTGTACTGGGGCTTTTAAAACCTGTCCAGTTATGAAATACTATATATCATTCTGCCATTTTTAGTTAGAGACCATCTACAGCTATATTGTGTAAAGGGAAAAAAAAATCTATGAGTCAACTTCCACATCTGTTGAGTGTTTTGAAGATTACATCAGTAAAGTTCCACAGAATGAAACCATGAGCTTCCTGCAAAGTGTCTGGATTCATAAAATCTATATCACTTTAAACTAATGAGAAGAATTCCCAAGGATATATTCTGTAAGGATGCATAAACTTTTAAGGGACACTCAAAAATCAGGTCTGTGCTTTCAACTTTTCTCCTGTCTTTATGTAATATAATTGACAAAAAAAGGAAGCTGAATTACTGATTATATTGTTTCCAAAAATTAATGTGCAATTTTGACAGTACTAATACAGGCACATGCCACATAACAAAATGTTGGTCAATGAGGGGTTTATTTTTGTCTTTTAAAAAATATGAGCTGGGCGTGGTGGCACATGCCTGTACTCCCAGCAACTCAGGAGGCTGAGGCAGGAGGATCATGAGTTCAAAGCTAGCCTCAGCAACTTAGCGAGGCCCTAAGCAACTCAGTGAGACCCTGTCTCTAAATCAAACACAAAATAGGGCTGGGGATGTGACTCATGGTTGAGTTTCCCCCACCAAAAAAAGAAAGAAAATTATATGGCAGAAATGTTAATGTGATTGAGAGAAGGAAAAGACCAGTCATAAAATGTAATGTCAGCTGGGCATGGTGGCTCACACCTGTAATCCCAGGCATGATGTCTCAGTGGCCAAGTGCCCCTGAGTTCAATCCCCATTCCAAAAAAAAAAAAAAGTAATGTCAATCCAGAATACAGGATAGAGGGTGGGTAGGCACAGTAACTGGATAGGTTATAAAATAGTTGGGTAGAAAACAGGGTTGGGAATAGGGTGAAATGAGGGATTCCCTCACTTAGGAAGTAGGGGTGGGGGAAGGAGGGTCAATGCAGTGCCCGGCTGAGTTGTACTGAATAGAAGCACAGGATCAATTTGAGAAGGATACTTTGAGGGTAAATAAATATAACACAGCTACCCATTTTAGTCCATACTCACATATGAAGAGCTGCTTAAGTAACACCCTGCACCAGGAAGGCTTAGAAAAGAAGTCTACAGAATTTAAATTAAAAGGGAGGTTTCTGCCCAGGCACATACCTGTAATCCCAGTGGCTCTGGGGGCTGAGACAGGAGGATCATGAGTTCAAAGCCAGCTTCAGCCAAACAACTTGGTGAGACCCTGTCTCTAAATAAAATACAAAATAGGGCTGGGGATGTGGCTCAGTGGTTGAGTGTCCCTGAGTTCTAATCCCTGGTACCTCACACGCACCCCACCCCAGCAAAAAAAAAAGAAAAAAAAGTAGGATTCCAATAAATACTAGAAGACTTAACTTCCCCAATGGAAACATGTAGGTAATGACTCTGAGAAAATATTTGTCCAGTGACAGAAGACAAAACAGGAAAGCACTAAGTGATTGGAAAAGACTTGCCAAGTCAAGCAAAATGTGAAAAATGCTAAGGTTAAGCGTTTACATTTACAGGGTACTATGTGTCAGTCACTGAGTTAAGTGCTTTACATACATCAAATCCTTTCATTATGGCAGAAATCTTATATAACTATATTTCAGTCCCATTTAACAGAGGAGGCACAGAAATTAAGTAAGTTATTCAAAATCACAAATCCTGGACCCAGCAAATATTTCTGGATCCAGAAGTCAAGCTCTTAGCCATTATACTGCATTCTGAATTCTGAACTTAGACAGGAGTGAAAAAGTTTAGTGACTGTGCTAGAATGTGGTGGAGCCTGTACGGAGCACCTGCCTCACCAACAGGTATGAAAATCTGGACATCCAAACTATTGGATGCAGAAAATCCTGCTGTCTGGACTGATGAAAAAAGCTAACGGCCCCAGAAACTGGACCAGAGTCTCAGCCTTGTATCCCAGGACTACCTGGCTGGTCAGACTTCATAAAATTGCTTGCTTTTGTCCCGAACTAACCTATACTTTCCAGTGTGACAGTGGCCTTGAATATAATTGATTGGGAGAAAGCTCTGCTGTAGTTCTTCTATCAGTTTATCTATTGTGGATTCTTCCAGAGAAAGGCATCCTCTCTCTATAGAATGTGGGTGGCTGTCTGACCCAGAGAAAACAATTTCCGAGATCTGATTAGCCAAAATACACCACAGTTCAGACTTTTGTTTGCAGTGCTAGGGACGGAACCGGGCCCTTGTGGCACGTTAGGCAGCTGCTCTATCACTGAGCTATACCACTATACCCTCAGCCCGAACCTTCAGTATTTAAAATTTAAAAATCCTTTAAAGCCTAGGCAGAGATTTTGGCTAATCCCTGTCAAGTATATGAAGCTCCAGCACTACTGCTTCCCTTTGGCAACGCCACACACATCTAACCCTAAAAAGAAGGAAGCGTCCGCTGAGGTTGCCCAACGTGGAAGCCGGTGGCGTAGCCCGGCACACCCAAGTCCCCAAGTCAGGCGAGCGCTGCTCGGGAACAAGCGCGTGGGGGCCGGAGCCGCGGGCTCCCATCCCCAGCATGAGGCAAGCCTCCTCCCACGGCATCGGGAAGCCCCGACGCCGCAGGCTTCCTCGCCCAGGAGGAGTTGCCGGGGCGCAGTTCCTACACCGCTTCCTCCTGCAGCGGCAGCCACCCGTGCCCTCCAGCTCCGCAGGTTCGCAGCGCGCGCCTCGCGGGCCCGGAGGCGGCGGGGGAGGGCGGCGGGGGAGGCGCGGCCGCACGCACGCGCGCAGCGGAGGCCCCGCCCCTCGGCCCGCCCGGCGGGAGCCGGGGAGAACCTGTCTCGCTGGGCGGGGAGCCGAGCTTCCTCCTGCGAGGGCTGCGCAGCGCCGCCGGAGTTCTCCTTCCGCCGCTGTCTCTGGGCTCCGAGGCGAGCGAGGGGCGAGCGGAAGGGCGCCGGAGCCGAGGCCCGACGCGGCTCGCGCGGGCCATGTCGCTGAGGGGGGAGCGGCTGCAGGCCTCGCCGCCCCCGGCCCTGCCGCCGCCTCCGGCAGCGCCCTCGGGGCAGTCGCTAGCCTCCCTGGCCGGCGCGACCCTCCTCCGCCTGGGGGAGCCGCTGCTGCGGAGGCTCGGCGAGACCTTGGACCGCGCGCCCGAGGGCCGGGGCTGGAGGCGGCTGGCCGAGCTGGCCGGCAGTCGGGGGCGCCTCCGGCTCAGGTGAGCCCGGGCGGGCGTGTGGGCTGGGGCGGAGGGCTGGAGCGCGTCGCCGGGTGAGGAAAGGGCGCAGGTGGCGACGGCTGCCGCCACCCTCCCGAGAGCCCGAAGCCGGCCGAGTCCCGGGAATGCGAGGAGTGGGAGGTGGGGTCTCGGACCTGGAGCGCCAGAGGCTGAAGTGGTCCCGCGGGCGCTGCACCCTTCTCCTGCCCTCTGTCCCTGGAGCTGAAAGCGGTCAGTCGAGGTTGACCCCGGAGTATATTGAGAGAGTGAAATTCTCTCTGGGCTTAATTCCAGAGAACTGAAAATGCCCAAGAAAGGGATGAGGACCTTGCCCCTGAGGAGCTAGGGAAGATCAGGAGGCAGGTGTGCAGGTGAAGAGCGAGCGAAGCCAAGATTTGAGGTGCAGGAATTCCTGAAGGTTTTTATGCAGAGAAAAGGAAGGAAGGAGAGATCGAATCTAAACTCACCGTCTTCCTCCATCAAACCAGGTTGCCAGGTGTTCTTGATTTTGCAATGAACATAAACTAGGTAAGAAAATCCTGATAAGGAAAAGGTCCACGCTGTTAGCGATTCTTGAAGTTTTGGGTCTCAGGACTCTTTACAGTTGTTCTAGTACAATTATCCTAGAATGAGTGAAGCCCTGGGTTGGGACCCCAGCACCCCCCCCAAATAAAAAATATATATATATATATACACACACATATATGTGTATATATATATATGTTATACACAAACACATATATATGTATATATATGACCCAGAGAGCCTTTATGCAGGTTATATGTATTGCATACATATTATATATGCTGGGATTTACCACATTTGAAATTAAACCAAGAAATTTCCAAGACGTTACTTTTAAAAGAACCCATCACATGGTTAACAACACTTGTCCAAAACAAATTTTAAAAAATAATTAGCAGGGCTGGGGACATAGCTCAGTTGGTAGAGTGCTTGTCTTGCAAGCACTAAGGCCCTGGGTTCAATCCCCAGCATGAAAGAAAAATAATAATAATTAGCAAAGTAGCATTGATTTGCATTTTGAAAATCTCTGATGTCTTGATTTAGTCATAAAAATTGTATTCTTTTATATGTTTCTCTGGACTCAGTCTGTTGAAATTGGCAGGTAACAGCACTGAAAACTTGTGCATACTCATGAGAGAATTAATGAAAAAGTTAAATAAAATCTTAGTATTATGAAAAAAGCATTTTAACTTGTGGACCTCCTGAAAGGGTCCAGGAATTGCAACAGGTCTTCTTAGACTATACTTAGGACAGTCACCACTCTATGCCATTGTTATGACTTTGGTCTGCCTTTGAACCCCTTAGCAGTTTTTTAAACTTCTCAGATGACCAAACTT
This sequence comes from Glaucomys volans, assembly GCA_020662805.1. Classification (NCBI taxonomy): domain Eukaryota; kingdom Metazoa; phylum Chordata; class Mammalia; order Rodentia; family Sciuridae; genus Glaucomys; species Glaucomys volans. The sequence continues at coordinate 63,525 of JAJEJO010000698.1, read as the reverse complement.
CATATTGTACTATCATTATTGGTACACATTTTTATAAACTTCTATAAAAGTCACCTCCTAATACTGTTATGCATAGAACTTGTCTTAGACCATAAGTGCTTGTTAAATTAAGAAGTCATTCATTTAAACTATTAAGTGCCCACTATTAGCTAAAAGTTCCAGAAGATAAAAAGTTAAATATTTTATTCCACTTCATAAGGGTTTATCTAGTAATGGACTAGAATTTTGTGGCATCCACAGTAACATTAATTGCTGTGTTGAGGGTAATAATAAAAATGGGGTTTTATTTTTTTATTGAGTGCAGAGTATATACCAAACAATGTACTAAGTGTTTACACAGATTATCTACTTTAATCCTCCCAGCAACCCTGTGTTGAGATTGTGACAAAAGGTTATGATGATTTGGGATTATTTCCCATGCAGAAATGAGATAAAAAGGGTAAACTGGGAAAGTCAAGCAGACATAGGGGGCAAGTTCTCTCTATTCTAAGAAAAACACATTAGACTTCAGCTGTACAGAGAAAATTCAAAATACTATTAGTCTAGGTCCACAAAGTTCTGAATTTCTAGATTTATCATAATGTAAAAATTTGTCATCTTGGGAGTACTGGCACATGCCTGTAATCCCAGTGACTTGGGAGGCTAAGACAGGATCACAAATCCAGACCAGCCTCAGTATCTTGGTGAGACCCTGTCTCAAAGTTTAAAAAATAAATCAGAAAAAAAGGGTTGGGGAGGGCTAGGGATATAGCTCAGTTGGTAGAGTGCTTACTTCGTAAGCACAAGGCCCTGGGTTCAATCCCCGGCACCGCAAAAAAATAAATAAATAAATAAATAAAAACAAGGAAGTCTGTGTCAGCACAAATATGATGGAGTTGAAGGTATGAAAAAAAAAGGGGGGGTTGGGGATATAGCTAAGTGGTACAGCTAAGAGTTCAATCCCCAGTACTCCCCCCACTGTAACACACACAAACTGTCTTTGGAGGCAGATCTCCATTTTAATATGGTGTTAATCAGGACTCTAGTTAGGAAAGAATCTGGGCTTCTTGGAGAAGACTACCACTTGGTGATGAAGGAAGAAAGTAAAGCTTTGCCAGCAAAAAGTGTGGCTGCTGGAATCTGAAAGGAGTGGATACCTGATGCTGGGTGTTGCATTTTCCTCCCAAGCCTTCAGTCACTAGAGGCTGCAGAATGCTCTTAGCTCTGGGAATTTGGTGAGAGCTTTGAGGCCACTTTTTTGTGGGGTAGTATAGAGAGGAGGGTGATTGCCTAGCAGGAGGTGACAAAGCACAGAAGGCATGCATTTGTGAAATCTAGGAATTCTGAGTGGGAAGTCTGACGAGACAGGTGAGTTACACCAGTCTTCCAGGATGATGAAGGTTAGTTCCATTTAGGTTAGTTGGGGTGGGAAGGGTTGAAGAATTTGGGAATATTTAAGGTTGTATCTATTGAGATCGTACGAGTTAAGCTGCCATTGTACAAGTTAGTACTAGAAACTTGGGGGCCAGAGAGTACAACCAAGGGTCTCGGACGCCTAGTGATTCTTAGTCTATTTAAGACCATAAAAGGTTATGTTAAAGTGGTTTCATACTGATGGGAGAAGAGCATCTGTGATCATAGAAGGTCCTGAAAGTATTTTTCTCTAGTGTTAGACAAGACTTGTAGTGAGAGAGACTAATCCAAGTGAACAAGAAGTCACAAAAGGATGTGAAATTTCAAGTTACTAGAGTCACAGCCCAAATATCTTGAAAGTTTCCTCTTTTATTTCTTCTCTACTTTTTTCCTGACTCTATATCTTTTCCTCAAATTAGATGATAATTTACTTAAGAATATAAATAAATAAACCACAAGAAAAGTCCATTCAGAGCTGTCCACCAGGAATTAGGAATAATTGTAAATATTTTCACATGGTTATTGATGACTCAGAATGATTGCTTACTTATGGTTTAGTTTGCAACAGCCATGTATATGAATGCCCTATGTGAAAACCAGCCATGATTCCATTCCAAACTGATCTAATATTGAACACTGCTGTGAGTGTAGATAGGCCCAGATTCTGAGTGTCTTGCCCTTAGTGTAAATTGTAAGCTTCAGGGAAGGTAGAGATGGGCAGGGGTGGGGGTCTCTAAAATGCCTGAATTCTTCTCAGTCAGAAGCTAAGAAATGGGACTGTGGAACATGCACCAAGGAAAAACCATCAATCATGGCATACATGAATGTAAAAGGTGCTCCTTTAGTAACAGAAATCCTGTCCTCACTCAGCTTATAATAGGAATGAGAATATGCATAAAAGTTCTAACCCAAGATTCCCTCCTCTCCATCTCCTGTTTCTGAATTTGTAGTACCTTAGAGCTCAGGCTTTGTATCTCTTCATGTTTTCTTTTGTTTTTTAATGTAGTCTCCTGGTGTTATTCTTCAGTCATTTGACTTTGTATTTAATTAGTTTGATTATTCCCAATATCTCTGCTTTGAATCCCCAGGTGTATGTAGATGTCTATTCATCATCTCCTCTTGAGCGTCTTTTAGATATCTTAAATGTAACATGTCTGAAACTTAACACAAACTTTCACAAACCTCTTTCTCTCAGTTTCTTGCATCTCTGTAAATGGCAACTACATCCTTCCAGTTGCTCAGACCAAAAAATTCAGTCATTCCTGATTCTGCTTCTAGATACGTTATTTTTGTCTTCAAATCCTCAGTATATATCTAGAATCCAACTTACACATCTACCACACTGGGCCAAACTACCATTGTTTCTCACCTGGATTATTCCAATAGCCACTCAACTACTTCTTCCTTTTGCTTTGCCCCTACTCCTGGTCTGTTCTCAACATAGAAGATTGTTTAAAAAAACATTAAGCCATATTTTATCCATCCTCTCCTCAAAACCCTCCAGTTGCTTTTCCATCTCAGAGTAAAAATACCTTTTAGATATTAGTTAACCTTTGGACCTAATATCCTACAGTAAATCAATCTTTCTCTTCTCTCCTTCTCTTCTCTAGTCATGCTTTCTTGCTCTCCCTGAGCACAGTAGGGTCTTGTACTTGCTACTTACTTAGAATGAGATTGTCTCCACAAATAACTACATGGTTGGTTACCCACTTTTCAAGTGTTTGCTTAAAAGTGTTTGCTTAAAGTCCTCTGGATGAGGACTTTACTGATTATATTTAAAATTACCCCATCCATCTGCTCCAGTATTTCTTGTCCCCTTGCTTTGCTTTAGTTTTCTCAAAACACTTCTCACCATTGGATAGATGGATACATATCAAGAGATGTGCTGGGCATGGCAGTGCACACCTGCAATCCCAGCGACTCAGGAAGTTGAGGCATGGGGATCATGAGTTCCAAGCCAGCCTCAGCAAGTTAGCAAGGCCCTAAGCAACTTAGCAAGACCCTGTCTCAAAAAAAAAAAAAAAATGGTGGTGGGGACAGGGGATGTGACTCAGTGATTCAGTGTCCCTAGGTTCAATCCTCAGTACTTAAAAAAAAAAAAGAGAGAGATCTGTTCTTTTCTAAAATGAAAAATTCAGGAGAGTAGAAAATTTTGTTTGATGTTCTATCCTCAATACCTAGAAAAAATGACCTATTTTGGGTGATTAATAAATAAATTGAATTAATAAATGAAGATTCCAGAAAGTAAATGTACCTCGAGGAGAAACAGAAGGACCTAAAAGCAATTCTGTGATTTGTACCCAAAAGACCATTATAATATGCTCCATTTGATTTTCTAAAAGCAAAGCCCATTTGTTTCTGTAATAAATCAGTTTTTAAGTGTAATTCAGAAATTCCCAATTAGGGCTCAGGAAGCACACTTACAGGAATATAACTAAGGAAGGAAAGATAAAAGTTGGATATGTTGCATACATCACCTTAGCTGAAAGGCAGTGCCCATGCAGAAAATCAGTACAATGAAGGGAGACACAGAATCTTGCTTTTTTCTTTGCCTCTTGTATTGGAAGAGAAACAGACTACTTCATTTTGGTCTTTGTTCTTCGAGGAGAAGAAAAGTCAAAGTGTTTCTTTATCAGTGAAAAAAGTTAAAGCATCAGATTTGATGAGATGACTTCTTAATTTCATGTATCAGCTCCTGGCAAACTTCTGAATCCTATAACAAGTATATTTAGCATATAGTATTCTTATATTTTTATAAATCTCATTCTAATTATTTAAAAACTTAGTAATCCTGATTCCCATAATGGCAGCTTCCCAGAAGGCAGTGTCAGGTCTACTCTTTTAGCCTCAGCATCCAGAGCTCCAAAAAGGGAATATTTCAAGTCAGATAGATTTTTATTTTTTTAATGCGTATTTTTCAGTTGTAGGTGGACACAATACTTTTTATTTTTATGTGGTGCTGAGGATCGAATCCAGGGCCTCACGTGTGCTAGGCAAGGGTGCTACCACTGGGTCACAACCCAGCCCAAGATAGATTTTTATATATACCATTTCTCAGCCTTCAAGATCCCAACATCATGACCTCAGTTTCAACACAACTGTTCCTAGTCCTCATTTCATTGCTTTTGGTTCTGCCAGTTGTAGAAGCAGCGGAAGCTAGGGATATTGTTAGGTGTGGTTCTCAGCATTACAGGCATTTGTGTTTGCCTCGGTGTGTATGCACGAAAGTAGAATGGACAAATGTAATTTTCAAAGACCTCCAGAATTAAACTTCACCCTGAAAACTTTTGTGTTATTGAGGATAAATGTGAACTTTAGTCTGCAAACTTCCCAATGAACAGTAATGGTTTCATATTCTTAGTTGTTTCCCATGAATTGAGAACAAATAGACATTTGTTAAATGGGGGGAAAATGTTTTCTTTATAACAAATAATGCTCTGAAAACTGCAGCCTATAAATTGTATTTTCTGCTTAGAAAAAGGTCAAAGACTTGGGATGGTATAAATATACAGAAGTAGTAGTTGATAGTTTCAGAATTCTCAAAGCAGATGAAATAGGAAGGAGGAATCTCTTGCCCAGAATCAAGAAAATCTCCAGTTATCATCACTGCCTCCCGAATACTTAAGGAGTCTTTTTCTCCATGTTTTTATTACGTTTGTTTTGTTTTCCAAGTTAATATTGTACTTAGATATCAAATAGCCAAAATTGAAACATTTATCTCTAGGGGGAAAAAAAAGTTTGGAAAAAATGTATTTAATGTATCTAATATTAAAATGGAAAAAAGATTTAATGTAAAAAAAGAAACCTTTATATTGACATTGGAAGAGATTCAATGTAAGCAAAATAACCTTTGTATTAATCAAGTAACATCTCCATGGTGAGAGATGTATTTAATACAGTATACAGCATTTAATATAGAATATTAAATACAAACTCATTATGTTGTAAGTTTAAAAAAAAAGCTTAGTAATCTTTATCTTATTTCCATGTATGTTCCTTGAGATGGGAATTTTAAATGTTTTCCAGTTACTAACTTTGTAACAATGCTTGTTCTATCTAGTGACATTTTTGAGACATGGGCTTCCCTTTTTCTCCAGAGCACTACTAGCACTGTTTATATTTGTTCATATGCCATGATTTAAGATATTGTAGCTCCCTAATGGAATGAGGGCATATTCCTTTCAGAAGGCAGCAGAATATAACTTTTTAGCGCCTTCATTTTGGGTCATCTTGTGCTTCATTATCTTCAAAGAAGGAGTTAAAAACAATTTTTTTTCTGTTCTTCCTAGTCCTTACTTTCAAATGAAAGACAAAAATTTCGATCACTATCAATGCTGAATTTCTCTCACATCCTGCTTCAAGATTTCTCTTTCACTCTCCTCCCTTAATAACTATGGGAACTGAGTGGGAGAAGGGCGTAAAGAGGAGGAGGAGGAGGAAATGCTAAAGGAGGAGGAGGAGGAGGAAAGAATACTTGCATTGATAAATAGTTGCTCAGTACACACCAACTTGTGGTTAATTCCTTACCTGGAATGGTTCAGATATTTAGATGTATCATTCTGAAAAAAGGTTATTGACTTGAATAAATTTGTCATTTTCAGTTGTCTGGACCTGGAGCAGTGTTCTCTTAAGGTGTTGGAGCCTGAAGGAAGCCCAAGCCTGTGTTTACTAAAACTAATGGGTGAAAAAGGTTGTACGGTAATGGAATTGAGCGACTTCCTACAGGCTATGGAACATACTGAAGTTCTTCAGCTTCTCAGCCCCCCAGGTGGGTTTTTCCCTTAGGAATATGCTATAGAAGTTTGTGGAGTAAAATTCAGAGAAAAACATCTCATTTGACCAGGTAAATTTCATTAAATATTTTTGGAAAATATAAATGTATAGAGTTTCATTTCTTTTCCCATGTTGAAACCAAAAAAGATAAAAAGCAAATAAGAGTACATGAACATTGATTATAGTTCAGAGAGGCAGCTATAGGTGATGTTTTTGAAACAACTGGAAAATTTTTATTATAGCCTACATATTTGACATTAGGGAGTTCACGCAGTAATATTGTAGTTCTATAGAGAAATGTTTTACATTCCAGGGAGATGCATGCTAAAATACTTATAGGTAAGATTATAATAAGACACTTAAAGAGTGAGCCAAAGAAAGCAAATACACATAATTATTTTTGTATATGTATGTATGTGGATGATAAAGGAAGTAGGGCAGATGTTTATTGTTTTGTTTGTTTTGTTTTTGGTACAGGGGCACCTAACCACTGAGTCATGTCCCCAGCCCTTTTTTTTTGTATTTTAGAAAGAGGGCCTCACTGATTTGCTTAGGGCCTCACTAAGTTGCTGAGGTTACTGAGTCTGGCTTTGAACTCTCAATCTTCCTGACACAGCCTGGAGAGCCGCTGGGATTACAGGCATGTGCCTCTGCACCTGGAAGATGTTTATTGTTTTAAGTTTTTTGCCAACATAATACTTTTGAAGTGTAATTAAATTAACCATATTAGTTTTTCCTCAATATGCCAATATTGAGTGAGGCATCTTTCTTCTAAAGTCAGGTGAGGAATGGAAAATAGTTCGTCCTCTTTGTAGCTATAGATAGAGTTAGTCAATTGCAATGGTGTCAGGTAGGAGGGACATGTATCAGAGTTGCCTGATGGCAAGAGTATTGCAGGCTTCCTTCCCAAGGGTCCACTCATGTCCCACTGGAAGCTAAGAGGCCAGCCAAGCTTGGAAGGGCCATAGACTAAGGAATTAATGCTCTCTATTTTATATGATTTTCATGTTTGCCATTTCATTATGCAACCAACCTGGTTATGATGTATTGTTATGTTAACATAAGAAATTAGGGACAGATGGTATAGCAGTGAACTATGGATTTACATGTACCAAAAACCCGAACTCAAACTGATATGATAAAGGGAATACATTGCTTATCTTGACTGAAAAGCCTTTTTCTAAGGGACTGGTTGTATTTGCCTTTGTTCTTCCTCTCTTGACATAAGTTTCCTTCTAAGACTGAATGAGACAAACATCATTACCCCATGTACATGTATGATTACACAAATGGTGTGACTCTACTTGTGTCCAACCAGAGAAACAACAGCTGTACCCCACTTGTGTACAATGAATCAAAATAAATTTAAAAAAAAAAAAACTGAGACTCCAATAGTTCAAGATGTCTGCTAACCATTCTGGTCTCATTCATCTTTGTCACAACATTCCCAGAAAAATCAGAAAATTCACTCTCATTAATTAGTTTTGTATATTTCCCTGTCCCTAAACCTGTCATTGTAGGTGGGTACATGGAATGTGCTGATCTGCCTGAATTAAAGCCAGTAGTAGAATTGGGTTGAGTCAGCTTTCCAGGAAACACATGTATCACCAAACAAAATTAGACCTGTTGGATGGAAAACAGACGCAACAGATGCTGGGGATATAACCAAAAAATCATGAACAAATGAGAAGAAACCTGGACTCCTAAGTCACCCAGTTTACAAGGCCTAATGTAGATGGTAAAATAGGCTACCAGCAAATGCCTCCTTTGTGATAGGCACAGTATTGAATGCTTGGCCTTTGTTTTCCAGTATCTCTTTGTATCAAGTGTTACAAGCTAGAAATAACTAGCTGCTAATGCAGGTGCCCCAATGTGCAACTCTTGTCCATCACCTATCAGTAAACTTCTTAAGATAGTATTTATTAAATCTTTTTTTTTTTTTTTTTTTTTTTTTTGTGGTGCTGAAGATTGAACCCAGGGCCTTGTGCTCGCGAGGCAAACACTCTACCAACTGAGCTATATCCCCAGCCCACTATTTATTAATTTTGTATGCCTCAAATAGTGAGTACCCAGTAGTTGTGAGGATCAAAATCCACCAGTCTAGGGTACTAAGTTCTCATACTTTATAGAACACCAAGGCCTCTGAAAACTTAAGAAACTTTTCTTGGAATTCAGTAAAACTTTTGAATATAATTATCTTTTTCAATCATTCTGATCCTTGGGTGCCAATTTTATAATATAAGTGGAATGTTCTGTCTTGCAGAGTAGTAAGAGTGACGTAAAATAATATTGTGTTGAATTGTTTCTAGACAATGACAGGGGCCAAACACATCTCATAAATTTGTGGTGGGGTCACTGACCTTGAAATCTATGTTCCCAATTAGTTTCCTCTATGGGAAACTAGGCTTCACTGAAATTGAGTCATATATTTATTGATGTGAAATATCAACCTGAATTTTTTAAACAATATTTTATATTTTGATTTTTGACAAGCCAGCAACTAGTAAAATGCTACCCTAGTAAACATCAGTAATCTTCTTTGAAAAATCCTATTTTGCTCTTTCTGCTTTTCTCCAAATAATAAGATTAGCACTTTCCTGTCATTGTGCCCTGTTCTAGTTGTTTTAATATTTGGAAAACAGGTTTTTCAAGATTATTCCATAGAGCTCTTTTGTAGGAAATAGGAAAACAGTTTTTATATTACCACTTACATGCTGTTTCTGTAAAGTTTTTTGTTGCATTAGCCACATGGTATCAATAGGAATTGGTTGTCACTTGAATATTATTTATTTAAAAGGAAATATTTTGGGGGTTTAATAAAGCTCAGTAATGTTAGGAAGCAGTAATTTATTTTTAGCTCAGTAATGTTAGGAAGCAGTAATTTATTTTTAGCTCACTGATAATCTAAAACTTAGGCTATAGGTATTAGAATAAAGAAATGTAAGAATTATAGAGAGAATTTTAAAATCAAGGCTAATGAGAATAAAAACTATTATAATTACATTAAGAATGCAAGCTCTGATAGAATCACCTTAATTTGTGACTTTGCTCATTCATTCAGTAAACCTTGACTGATTCTAATACTTTGCTATCTCAGGCATCAAGTATTATGAATTCAGAGCTGAATAAAATAATGGTTTCTACCTGTTGAAGGTCATAGTTTAGTAGGGGAAGCAAACATCTCAGCCAGGACTACTGTAAAAATAAGTATACATAAAGTAAGTTTATCTAATATCTAGTTTTTCCTTTTCAGTGTACTATATTCTTGAATCTTAAAGAAAACAAAACAGTAAAAATATTCTAATGTTTTCTCTGTATTTTATCATTTCGCAGGGTGATATTAGTTCTTATTCCACAGAAAGTCTGATGATTTTTCTCTGATAGGGTTCAAATGATTTTTCTGATATCAGGGTCTCTGATAGGGGTCTGGTTAGGATTAGAAAGATGAATTCTGTCAAAGATGCTGTGAGCCTCAGAACAGACCTTTGAAAGTCCAACTGCAAGGAGGAGGGAAACTGTAGATTCATTCTGACAGAAGGAACTTTAGTTTGCTGTATTCCATTCCAGTTGTTATGAAACAGTACTCTGAAATAACCCTAAGAGATTACTGTAGTATTTGATCTGTCTTTTAAGAAACTGACCAAGATTCCTATATATATTTGGTAGCCCAGAAGTAGCTAAAGCAGTGAGTGTTCCTCCATCTCTAACTGAATAATTCCTGTAATTTGGAGGCTCCTTCAAGGTTGTTTAATGTGAAGTCTTAGATGAGTGTGAACTCATCCTGAAATTCTTGCTGTCTCTAGGCTCTGGCACCTAATACATTTTCTGAAGTCATTTTCTGAAGTTTCCCCTCTTCTGCTTTCTCTCTCATTGGACTTTTCCACAGCATATGGTTGGCCAGCTTCCTCCTAGTGTGGTCTTGCTTGAACTGTATGTTGGAGAAATTGTTTTTAGGTTTTTATGTAGCTGGTATCCATCCAGGGCTTCCAGCACTGATAGTGTTTCCCTATTTTTATTTTATTTTTTTGGTCATTTCATGAGAATTGGTCAAGGAGATAATCAAATGTGCTAAGTTGTTTTGAACCAGAGATCTTTATTTCAGATCTTTGTTCTTGTATTTAAGGTTCAAACACTCTAATCTCAAAGCAACCAATAGTAGTACATGTAGTTGTGGAAATAACTACATGTACTTAAATTTAGATATACAATTCAAGATATTTTTGCTTCTTTTGTTCTAAATGAAAACATTTTGAGCATAGATTTATAAGCGTAATCAATTGTATTTATATAGATCATGAAATGATTGCCTAAGGAAGTAAGGTCCTTAACTGCAGTTGGTAGAGCAGAAACTGGAAATGTGAGAACATTTAAAGATAATTAGCATTCTATATGTGAATTTCATTGGGAGGAATCCTAAGTTTCTTACCAACCCTGGTTTTGTGATATTGCCGTTTTTTATTTCATTCTTCATATAAAAGATACTTTATTAAGGGTACCTATAAGATAACTATGACACAGCACATGATTTCAGTAGCATCTTTTCCATTTGCCCCCACCCCTTTTATTTCATATCACTTTTTTTCTTGAATTCTTTGTAACATACTCTTTACCTTTTTAGATCTATTTTTTATTACCAAATGATCTCCAAGGTAAGTGCAGAGACTACTGAGCACTATTCTTTAGTTTCCAAAATATCTTAACTTCACATTTTATCTTCATACCTCAGTAAAGTGAACATTTAATCTTAACCAGCAAATACTTGTGTCGAAAATGAGACTTACGGAAGTTATCATTTGGCCAAAGTCACGATTAGTTATTGACAAAAGTAAGGTTAAAAACTAGGTCTGCTGAATTCACTACCATTTCAAAATGCTAGAAAATCTAGGTCACTTGAGAAACTTAGTAATGGATTATTACCTTGGGTGCCCCTTTGACCCATGGATTTCAATTTTTTTTCTTATTACCAAGTTTAAAAGTGTTTAAATACTATTTCTTATTTATACGAGACTTTGCTTGTTTCATGGATCCAGGAAATTGGTAATTTTTCCTGAAAAAGAAAATGTCAAGAAGTGAAAAAAGACAAAAATAGTAGGGATGGGAATAAGATTGAAGTAGAGATGGAAAGGGTAAGTGAGGTCTGAAAGAACGTGTTTCTGGGTATGGAGTATTCAGTCCTGGGCACTCTAGCAGAACACGGGATGGATGTGGGAGACTAGATTTAGCCACATAGATGAAATACAAATTGACATGTAAGAGGGACACTTATGGGCATGTACCAGTTATGAAAAGGAGATGTGTTGCAAAGAGAAGGGGTGTTTATTCTGGAATGCTGTAGGTTGCATAGGTAGTTTGCTGTGATAGCTTAGAAATTTTTAGAGTAACTTGGAGAGAGAACATTTTAGATGGAAGCCGATGAAAATCTTTTTTGGTTCATGACCTCTGCAAGTGTATTTTAATATATTCAATAGATCAGGAAAAGCTATTTGTAAATTACATCAATATTTATGTGAATTGTGAAAATAAAGTGAACCTATGATGAATCCTTTTGTCAAACCAAGAATCGTCCTAATTTATCTTCTTTTGTAATTCTAGCAAAGTTTTAAACCTTGTTTTATTGCTTAATATCATGTATCTGTGTGTGTGTGTGTGTGTGTGTGTGTGTGTGTAAAGCACAATCCCTAGTTCCATCACACCTAGTCACATTCTCCCAGGCTTACAGGAAATCAAGTAACTTCTCTTGACTTCTTTGCAGATATTATCTGAAAATATGCTTGTTTGCCAGGAAACTGTGCATTTACCATTTAAAATAGAACTTTCATTTGTGTGCATTGCTACATCCTACATAGTGCAGTGCCAGATTCTTTCCTTACCTTTGTTCAGCACCTTCTGACTAGTTGGTGCTGCACACAGGGGTGGTTAAGGGTTGACCATGGTTCCCTGTTGTACAAGGCTTCGTGGGAGGAAGGAAATGTGTGTGGTTAAAATGGGAGGTATTGCAACTTCTTTGCTTTACTACTCACTGGAGGCAGTTTCCAAATCTCATTTTGCCTTTATATTCTCAGTCTTTGAAGCAATAAGAGATGATTTATATATATTTATATATATATGTTTGTATATGTATATGTATGTGTATGTATGTATATATAAATGTGTTGTTGAAGACTAGACTACTAAAATTGTTGGTATAGGACCAATTTACAAACTGAATTGGAACGTTCTTTAGAAATCATTTAGTTTTGTGTCCCAAAAGAAAGATGCCTTTAGAACATCTGTGCTATGGTCCTCCTCCAGTAAAGACGCTTATCCCATTGTAAGACTCTCTAGGAAGAAAACCCTTTAGTTTCTGTCATTATTGTGCTTTGTCTCTTTGTATAATGACAGAGAATATGTGCCGTGGTAAATTTGTGAGCAGTGTCATAGTGCGGAACTGTTCTGCCTGACACTTTCTTCAGTAAGAAAGGCTTATTGGGGCAGAAGATGGGATTGCTGTGGAGAACACATTGACAATTACTGGGATAGAAAAGGTACAGATTTACATCCTGGTTCTGCCCTTTTACAAGGAAAAAAGAGGTAATTTGACCTGAAAATTACTTCTTTTTCTTGCAACATAGATATAATTCATATGTACATTTTATGGTTATTTTGGAGAGCTATGATAAAAAATGCCTGGTGCATATTAAACAGCCAGTAAATTGCTGCTACAATAATTTTTATTATTATGCACATTCACTTACCAACTGCATGTTGAACCCCACTGTATTCCTATATATGACAGGCACTACTCTAGGTGTGGAGTAAACTGGTGACTAAGACAAGCATGGTCCTTGTTCTCACAGAGCTTTTATTTTAGCAGGTTAGACAGGCAGTAAGAAAGGACTTTCAGGTAATAAGGAACTTGGGATAGAAAGGTAGCTAATTTAGAGATGTTCCCCAGAGAAGCTGCTAACGTTTTAGTAGGAGACCTGAATGATGAGAAAAGCTCACGTGGGGCTTTGTGAGCCATGGTAAGGAGTTGGAATTTTATTCCAAGTATAGTGGGAGGGCACTCAAGGGTTTTAATACAGGAGTGATTATGAATTAACTTGTTTTAAACGGTATTTGGACTATTGGATGGAAGCAAGGAAATAAGTGAACAGGCTTATTATCACTCTAGAGCTGACAGTAGCTTGGATTAAAATTGGGTCACTTGAGCCAGGTGTGGTGGCACATGCCTGTGATCCCAGTGGCTTCGGAAACTGAGGCAGGAGGATCGTGAGTTCAAATCACCCTTAGCAATTTAGCGAGGCCCTAAGCAACTCATCAAGACCCTGTCTCTAGGGGCTGGGGATATAGCTCAGTTGGTAGAGTGCCTGCCTCGTAGGCACAAGGCCTTGGGTTCAATCCCCAGCACCGCAAAAAAAAAAAAAAAAAAGACCCTGTCTCTAAATAAAATAGAAAAAAGGGCTGGGATGTGGCTCAGAGGTTAAGAGCCCCCTGGGTTCAACCCCTTGTACCCAAAAAAAAAAAAAAAGATTGTGGCACTGAAAGATGGTGAGACATGACATGACATGGCTTAAGGGACGGGGCTTAGAAACAGGTTGCAAGTGCAGAACGAGGACGTGGGAGGAGGCATTCAAGGATGACTGCTACATTTTAATCCTGAGTCACTGGACAGATGATGGTAGGCTGCAACCTTCCCCATGGGAAACCTGCAGGAACTGGCAGAGGAGTCCATTTTGTGTCAGGAGAAACCAGGCTCATCCAAAGTTAAAGCCAATTTAACCAAAACTATGTTTTTCAGATTTATTTTTTTTCCTTTTTATCATGGTTGCAACTATTTCCCCCTCTTATCACACCTAAACTTGGAAAATGAGAATATTCATGTTTTAAAGTTGTGCTATAAGACTTCCTAGGTTGATAAATGTGGAGACATTAAAATATTGTGTTGTTACTTTCCCACTAGTGTCACAGATTTCAGAAAAATTCTGAACTTCATTCATTGTAGGCTACCTTGTCCTCGGTGTAAAGAATTAATGAAACTGAAGGCTCTCCCCTGTCAAGAGCTTTAATTTTTTTTTTTTAGAAGTTGTACTATATTTGCTTACGACTGTCTAGGGTTTCTCCAGACCATCAGATGTGCTAGGTATGCAATAAATATTTATTCAGGTTTTGTTTTTATTTGGCATCTTTCTAGTATGGATTTTACAAACATATTTTACTTTTATAAAAAGCTTAATACCTTTGATACATTAAGATTGCTATTATTTGTAATCTCTCCTCATTACTTGTAATCTTGTTGTATTACTTTGGATTAATGGGTTGTAGAGGGGGAAAAAACGGTTTTAAGATCATATTCAGAATGGGTAAGAAAACAAGAGGGATCAGGAAGTTTTAATGACCTTTTCTTCTTCCTGAAAACCAGTAAACCCAGTTTTTCGGATTATAATCTTGGTAAATGTAAAAATTCCTAACTTTGGGGTTTTTTAAAAAATATCATTTATCTATTGCTGCATAATATATTACCCCAATGCTTAAAACAACAACCATTCACAACATAAGTTTTGAGGATAGAAGTCCAGATTAGGGCCTCTCATGAGGTGCATGCTGTCTGACAAGGCTACAGTTATATGCATGTTTGACCACAATTGGGAAATCTTCTGCTCAGATGGCTCATTCACACCACTGTTGTCAGGAGACCCCATTTCTTAATGCTTTGGCAGGAGGCCTATTTCTTTCTTTACCCAGGATGAGTGAGTGAGAGAAAAATAAGGAAGGTGGAGTGTTCTGTTACTGATGCCAGGATTTCCTTCGAAGTTCCTGGCAAATGTTTTCTCAGTTTTGATGCTGGTAGTCATTCCTGGGATGAGAGATTTTTTTCATCACAAGTATCAAAATTATATCATGTTGTTCTGTGCATTTCTGCTTCTAAAATAGATTTCATTTCAGTGATAAGTCATAATGATCATTTCATGACACTTTTATGGTATCATTTACTTAATCTGTTTTGTTCTACTAAATAGAATGCCAGAGACCGGATAATTTCCTTTCTTTTCCTTTTTTTTTTTTTTTTTTTTTTTAACCAGGGATTGAATCCAGGGGTGCTTAATCACTGAGCCACATCCCCAGCTTTTTTTATTTTTTATTTTGAGACAAGTTCTCAAATGCTTAGGGCCTTGCTAAGTTGCTGAGGCTGGCCTCAAACTTGTGATCCTCCTACCTTAGCCTTCTGAGCTACTGGGATTACAGGCATGTATCACTGCAACCAGCCAGACTGGGTAATTTCTGAAGAACAAAGTTTTCTTTTCCATTTCTAGAGGCTGTAAAGTTTAAGATCAAGGCACAGGTATGTGATGAGGGCCTTCTTGCTACAGCCTGACACAAGGTAAAATGGCAAGCTTGACTCTTGTGACTTGACATAGCAGAAAAGCAAGAGAGAGTGAACCCACCCCTGAGAACCCTTTTTATAGTAGAGTAGTCCATTCATGAGGATGGAGCCCATATGATATAAACCCCTCCCACTGGCCCACCTCCCAACACTGTTGTCTGGAGGACTATTTCCTACACATGGATTTTGGGTGACACGTTGAGACCACAGCAGGCATTTAAATTTAATCCTTGTTTTACTAATAGTGCACCTAACTCAGTTGAAGTCCCAGCCATATGAACATTTTGGACCAGGTATTTGCATGAACAGGCCCTGAGAATTACAGTATACTGCTGCCTAGCAGGTGTCTGCTGTACAGTGCATCTTTATTTCAGAAGTATTAGAATGTGGAAAACAGTATCTAAGAACTGAATAAATGTGGCAAGTAATTCTCCCCCAGTCATGTGGAAGTAGATTAAATCAAAGTCTTTTGCAGGTAAGTTTCTTTCCTCAAATTCTACAAAGCCTCCTCACAAACTCATAAACTGATGTAGAAGGAAGTTACTTTTATTTGAATATAAACACGTTTATGAAAAAGATGAATATACAGGTTATTTTATACAAGGAAACCCCATCTTTTGTGACTTTATTTATATAACTTTTTTTTTTTTTTTTAAGGATTAAAGATCATTGTAAACCCAGAATCAAAGGCAGTCTTGGCTGGACAGTTTGTGAAACTCTGTTGCCGAGCAACTGGACATCCTTTTGTACAATACCAATGGTTCAAAATGAATAAAGAGGTAACTTTTTTAAAGTGTCTTAATTTCTTTGTTTTAAGAAGAGAAAAAGAAAATTAATTAACATTATTGTTCTAACTGTAATTTTAGGAATTTGGCTATAGAGTGATAGATATTGTTAATATTATTAATGAAGAATTCAATAATATTTATTATGGTAATAATTCCAAAATTATCTTGCCAAAACAATGTAAGAAATAATGAAATCAGTTTTCCTCTATAAAAATTATGGTAAATAGGGATTACTTAGGGCAGCAATGTTAGTAAATAGGAACCATCGCTGGTATATTCTAACATATCTTCCAAATTCCTTATGACAGATTATATTTCAAGCACGATTCTTAGCTAAAAAAACTTTGAACTCTATGTGGAAAGCTAATGCAATGTTATTATTTGAAGAATTCCACAGAATTAGATTATATGAAAAGATATAGACTTTTTTTTTTTGCTGGGAATTGAACCCAGGGTGTTGCACATGCTGGGCAAGTACTCTATCACTGAGCTATACCTCTAGCTCTATCCATTCTTGAGTAAAGTTAAGGTTCACAGAGTGAGACCTTTATTCCACTTGTGGAAGGATTAGATGCCTGCACCTCCCAACAGGTAATTTGAAATCACATATTCAGATTCTTTTTTCTTGAAAGTTTTTTGAGCCACCCTGCCACTAGGGATTTCTGTCTCGTTGTCCCATGTGTACCCACTTTTGTGGGCTTTTCTGTTTCATTCCCTCTCCTTCACCTGCTTTCCTCCTGCATTACACCTCAAAGTTCTGTACATGTTTTTTTCAAACTGTTAGTCACAGTAAATTCAACATCCTTCCACACTTGATGCCAAGGCTTCATTTGCAAATCTGAAACCAAGTAAAAGATCCATGAGATTATGATCTTTGCTTACATAGAATCACCTTATACCATAGAAGAAATTTGTGGTTGTATAGTATTTTTTTTTTATTTCCATCCCCACATAGTTTGTAAAATAGAGTAACTCTGGAATGTAGTTAAAAGATTTCATGTAGCTTTTGGAGCTACACAGCTCTATGTTGGAACACTGAGTGCTGTTGTTCACCACATGAACTCCTACCATCAGGAGTTATAAGAATTAAATATGTGCCTAAGCTGTTGGGAGATAGTAGGTGTCTTAGCTATTTTGCTGCTATGACTAAATGATCTGGTCAGCATAATTACAGAGGAAAGGTTTATTTGAGGGCTCACAGGTTCAGAGATCTTAGTCCATAGAAGGTTGGTTCCATTCCTCAGTGCTCAAGGTAAGGCTGAACATCATGGTGGAAGAGCGGGGCACCGTGGCACACACCTGTAATCCCAGTGACTTGGGAGGCTGAGGCAGGAGGATCGTGAGTTCAAAACCAGCCTCAGCAAAAGCAGGGCACTGAGCAACTCAGTGAGACCCTGTCTCTAGATAAAATACAAAATAGGGTTGGGCTTGTGGCTCAGTGGTTGAATACTCCTGGGTTCAATCTCCAGATCCAAAAAAAAAAAAAAGCAAAAGTGTGGCAGAAGGAAGCAGCTTGCATCATCAGGAAACAGAAAGAGAGAGAGAGAGAGATGGAGAGAGAGATACTCCACTCTTCAGATACAAAATATATACTCCATAGCCATGCCCCAATTTCACCTCCTCCAGCCACACTCTACCACTTCATTAAATCCCACCTGGGATTAATTCACTGATTGGGTTAAGACTCTTACAACCCAATCATTTCTCCTCTGAACCTTCCTGCATTGTCTCACGTGAGCTTTGGGGGGATATCTCACATCCAAACCATAACAATAGTGAAAGGTATTTTTACCATTTTTTTTCTATTGCAAAGTTGCTTTTATTTGAATTTTGCAGGAAAAGTAATAGTAAAATCCTACTGCATTAACCATACATTTCTAAGATTTTTTCTGATTACAGGTAAGTATAAATGTAGTGACTGTGAAGTACATCTTAGATATGAAGAGCCATAATGGATTTTAGAAAGGACTTTTTTGTGTGACCTGTTGGGGTAGAACCCAAGACCTTGTATGTGCTAAGCAAGCACTCTACCACTGATCTACATCCCCATCCCTATAATGGGTTGTTTTTTGTTGTTGTTGTTGTTTTTGGTACCAGGAATTGAACTCAGAGTACTCAACCACTGAGCCACATCCCCAGCCCTATTTTGTATTTTATTTAGAGACAGGATCTCAGTAGGTTGCTTAGCCCCTCACTTTTGCTGAGGCTGGCTTTGAACTCACAATCCTCCTTCCTCAACCTTCCAAACCACCAGGATTACAGGCATGTGCCACCATGCCCAGCTCTATAATGGATTTTAAAATTCTAATGAGTCAGACCACTCTTATGTTCCTGGGTCTATTTTAGTAGATATCCACTTATGTATTTGTGGAGCTCTGCTTTGTGCCAGGTCACATTTTAAGGCATGATAACGGAGTAGTGACACACAGGGTCCCTGTCCAGTTGGGGGAGAGGGAGACAGTAAGCAAATGTGAACATTTCTTTGAGTTCAGAGCTAGAAGAAAATAAGCACTTGGTAATAAAATAAGTGTAAACTGAGAAGCCATAAAAGGTTTTAGGCAGGGTAAGTATGGGAGGATTTGTGTTTTTAACTTACAAAACATTTGAAGGAAGCAGAAGCAGCAAGAAGACCAGGTATCTAATGCCTGTGCTTGAAAAGAAATAGCCCTAGTGTGGAGTTGGGTAAAGCAGTGGAGATGGATCACAGGGTGATTTCAGCTTGAATTTTGAATAGAATTAGCCTACTGATAGGTAGGATGTGGAACATGAGAAAGAAGGAAGAAAGGTCAAGGATGGTGACTAGGTTTCCCGCTTGAGCATCTGGGTCATATTTATACTGAGGTGTTGAGAAGACTGAAGTAGATTTAGGGAGAAAAATCAAGGATTTGACTTTAGACATGTTAACTTTGAAATACCTATTATACATCCAAATGAATCAGCTAGGCATTTGGGATATCTGGTGAGATAACATTGAGAGTTCAGTAGTGCAGGATGAACCAATAAAGAGACTAGGAAGAACAAAAAGGAAAGTATTTCAAAAAGAAAGCATGGTCAGCTTCTTCAGTGCTTCCTAGAGGGGGCATTTGTTTTTTGGAGAGTGGAATCAAGGGAGATTTGTTTTTTGACTTATTATAGAAAGCACTAGAGTATGTTTTGGAGAGTGATAAAGTAAATGAGAGAAATAGATGCTAAAACAGGAAATTGCAGGAGCAGAGTCAGAGAGGATGGGATTGTTGGGAAAGAAAAGTTTTTCCTCTGCCTCCAGTGCTGGGAACCTGCAAATAGCAAGAGGAAGAGGTTATTCATACGTATGCAGGAATCTGCAAAAGAAGAAACTTGCTGACTGGTTAAAGTTAGAGGCTTATATACATAACTTGCAGAGAAACGTCTGTGGAAAATCAGATAGGTTTCTTCAGAAAAGACAAAGAATTTCTTGAAGAATAAGGAGAGTAGAAAAGTTTGTGATAATCTTTGAGAGGTGCTGAGTCTTTTGCTCTTCTTCATGGCCATAAAACTGGAGAGGGTATTTATGGTTGGTTTACTCTGGTCTCCTTCCACGGAGCAGAAGTTACCCCAAGAGGGAATTTATAGCAGCCTCATTTCCCAGAAATTTCTTCTTTTGGTCAGAAAAAAGACGCCTAAGAAGACTTATTTCTGCTTTTGTTGAATCCCAGATGTCTTTAGTTTAATACAGTCTTCACACCAACTCTTGAGGTGCTGAGTGGGTCCTCACAGGTCTTAAGCCCAAGCAATCTTTGCTAGGAAGATGCATCTTCCATCTGAACAGGAAGGAAGAGGGCAGTTATAAATAGGCATGGGCACTGATAGGTGGGTTTGTGATTCAGTGGCGGGAAGAGGAAAGAATTTCTCTCTGCATCCAATGCCCGAAAGAAGTAAGATTTCAAGAGGTTTGAAAGAATACATGAATCTAATAGGAAAGAAGGCTTAGCAGGGTAACATGGAAGGATTGTCAGGCCAAGGCAGCCTCTCATCCCAGTAGTTCCATTTTCAGTGAAATGCTTTTACTCTTGTGCTTGTACTGAGAGTTGAGTTGGTTGAGGTATGGAGAGGAAGAGCTTCAGTTCTAGTTCCATAGAAATAACTTTGCAAGGGGCTGTTACAACACAATGAGGTGGCACTTGAGGAAGCTCCTTGGCAAAGTGCCCAAGTTGGGTGAAGCTGATGAATTGCTGGGAGCAGCAAAGATGAAAGAAACCTTACTACACTGGCAGAAGCCCAGGTAGAAGAACTCAGGAGACCTTGGATGGCCATTCCCTCCCATCACTCACATGCTTTCCATAACCCTTCTACCCAGCCCTTGAAAGAAGCTGGATGTGGTTTGTTTAAGAAGATTATCCTCTTCCAGAATTTTGTAGATGAGAAAGTGGGGTCTTGAAGTGAAATAATTGTCCATGTATTCACAGCTCATTTGGTCAGAACTGAAAGTGATAGCCACGCCTAACTCTGTGCTCTCTCCACACCACAGTGGTGTTTATCATGTTATATGCTAGTTAACTCATAAAGGCTGCAGTTGCAAATCCTTTCTTACTGAACATTTGAACTGTTTATATAATGGGACCGCTTTTCTATTAGTGAGTTTCAGGAAGATATTTGGAGGACAGCTCATTTCTTTTAATGAATTTTAAAGATTCCTAATAATTTAAGTCCTAAATAACTCCAAATGCTGTTGTTTGTTTATTAACTAACAAATATTTTAGAACTTGAAGGGGAAAAAAGACAAACTTTCAAAGTTCTAAATTTATATCATAGATTATGTCATGTATTCTAAGATGCATTTTTGATGAACCATTCACTTACATCCTCTTATTCCTTCACAGATTCCATATGGAAATGCATCAGAACTTATTTTTAACACAGTGCATGTAAAAGATGCAGGCTTTTATGTCTGTCGTGTTAATAATAATCTCACCTTTGAATTTAGCCAGTGGTCACAGCTGGATGTTTGTGACGTGACAGAAGTAACAGAAAACTTCCGGAGTAAGTGATGAAAGAAGTTTAATGTTGATGGGTGAATTGCTGTAATTCTTTACTTTACAAGAACTTCATAGTGTCAAAGTAGTACCAAAAGCTCCCAGATGTACTTTATCCAATACATTGTCACTAGTCATTAAGATTTGACCTCATGTGGTTTAATCGTCTCTCTCGTGTGTGTATGCACACGCATGCATGAACGCACTTACATCCTCACATAGATCTTTTAGGATAACGCAGAACCTCTCTGTCTGGTCCCTGCTGCTGAGCATTCCACCCTCCAGTTTTCTTGACCCATTACTCTGCCGTCATGCACAGCATCTCTAACTCAAGCTTAGTTTTTCCCCATTACCTGCCTGTTAACTTTGCTTAATTTTCCAAACTTGTCCATAGCACTTGCTTATACTCAGAACATCCCATAATATTTCTTTCAATACTATAGTTTTTTGAAACTTAGTTTGGTAGATGTTTTTAAAGATTGTAAAAACTGAAGGGTGAACTTGGACACATCTTATTTTTTTTTAATTATAGGATAAATGTGTTTTTATTTTTAACCAAGATATTTTTTTCTTTTAAGGAAGTCCGGATAGCTTGCCTGAGTCCAGGTTGCAAATCTGTGTTGAACCAAAGTCCCAAAAGCTGATGCTAGGCAGCACATTGGTATTACAGTGTGTTGCTATTGGAAGCCCTATTCCTCACTACCAGTGGTTCAAAAATGAATCACCATTACCTCATGAGACAAAAAAACTATACATGGTAGGTTGTTGATTTGGGGAAAGTTAATACGTGAAGTAAATGGTAGAATTAAAATTAAAAGTGAACACTAAAACTCATTCTTCAGGGTGCTTTTTTTAAATTTTATTTTATTTTTTATTGTTCTGTTTAGTTGTACATGATAGCAGAATGCATTTTGATTCATTGTACATAAACAGGGTAAAACTTTTCATTTCTCTGGATGTACACAATGTAGAATCACACTGTTTGTATAATCATACATGTACACAAGGTAATGATGTTTGTCTCATTCCATTATCTTTCCTTCCCCCCCCTTCCCACCCCTCAATTCCCTCTACACAATCCAATGTTCCTCCATTTTTCCCTTACCCCTCACCCCCCCATAATGTATCGTCATCCACTTATCAGAGAAAACATTCAGCCTTTGGTTTTTTGGGATTAGCTTATTTCCCTTAGGATTATATTCTCCAACTCCATCCATTTACCTGCAAATGCTATAATTTTAATCTTTATGGCTGAGTAATATTCCATTGTGCATATATACCACAGTTTCTTTATCCATTCATCAGTGGCAGGGCATCTAGGTTGTTTCCACAATCTAGCTATTGTGAATTGAGCTGCTATAAACATTGATGTGTCTGTGTTACTGCTGTATGCTAATTTTAAGTCCTTTGGGTGTAAACCGAGAAGTGGCATAATTAGGTCAAATGGTGGGTCCATTCCAAGTTTTCTAAGGAATCTCCGTACTGCTTTCCAGAGTGGCTGTACCAATTTGCAACTCTCCCAGCAACGTATGAATGTGCCTTTTTCCCCACATCCACACCAACACCTATTATTGCTTGTGTTCTTGATAATAGCCATTCTATTTGGAGAGAGATGAAATCTTAGGGTGGTTTTAATTTGCATTTCTCTAGTTACTAGAGATGTTGAACACTTTTTCATATATTTGTTGATTGCTTGTATATCTTCTGTGAAGTGTCTGCCCAGTTCCTGAACCCAATTATTGATTGAGTTCTTTGTATTTTTGGTCTAAAGTTTTTTAAGTTCTTTATAAAGTTTGGAGATTAGTGCTCTAAGTGTGTATAGAAAAGATTTTCTCCTACTCTGTAGGCTTTCTTTTCACATTATTGATTGTTTCTTTTGCTGAGAAAAACCTTTTTAGTTTGAATCCATCCCATTTATTGATTCTTGCTTTCATTTTTTGCTCTGTAGGAGTCTTGTTAAGGAAGTCTGAGCCTAAGCCAGTTTGATGAAGATTTGAGCATACTTTTTCTTCTATTTTGGTGCAGAGTCTCTGGTCTAATTCCTAGGTCCTTGATCCATATTAAATTGAATTTTGTGCAGGGTGAGAGATAGGGGTTTAATTTCATTTTACTGCATACTGGATTTCCAGTTTTGCCAGCATCATTTGTTGAAGAGGCTATCTTTTCTCCATTGTATGTTTTTGGCACCTTTGTCTAGTATGAGGTAACTATATTTATGTGGATTTGTCTCTGTGTCCTTGCTTCTACACCACTGGTCTACCTTTCTATTTTGGTGCCAATACCATGCTGTTTTTGTTATTCTTGCTCTGTAGTATAGTTTAAGATCTGGTATTCTTATACCTCCTGTGTCACTCTTCCTGCCCAGGATTGCTTTGGTTATTCTGGGTCTCTTATTCTTCCAAATGAATTTCATGATTGCTTTCTCTATTTCTATGAGGTACGTCATTGGGATTTTAATTGGAATTGCATTGAATCTGTATAGCACTTTTGGTAGTATGGCCATTTTGATAATTTTAATTCTGCCTATCCAAGAACATGGGAGATCTTTCCATCTTCTAAGGTTTTCTTTAATTTATTTCTTTAGCGTTCTGTAGTTTTCATTGTAGAGGTCTTTTACCTCTTTTGTTAGGTTGATTCCCAAGTATTTTATTGTCTTTGAGGGATAGTAGGAACATACCTCAACATTGTAAAAGCTATCTATGCTAAGCCCATTGCCAACATCGTTCTAAATGGAGAAAAACTGAAAGCATTCCCTCTAAAAATTAGAACAATGCCCTCTTTCTTCACGTCTATTCAACATCATCCTTGAAACACTAGCCAGAGCAATTGGACAGACCAAAGAAATTAAAGGGATATGAATAGGAAAAGAAGAACTCAAGCTGTTACTATTTGCTGATGACATGATTCTGTAGTTAGAGGATCCAAAAAACTCCACCAGAAAACTTCTAGAACTAATATATGAATTCAGCAAAGTAGCAGGATACAAAGTCAATATGCATAAATCTAATGTATTTCTATTCATAAGTGATGAATCCTCTGAAAGAGAAATTAAGAAAACTACTCCATTCACAATAGCCTTCAGTGTGCTTTAATGTTTTCAGTATTTTTATTTCAAGTCCCTTTTGATATAAAATTTATTGGTTCTTAAATTTGCAGAAGTGTTAGAATTCAACCCAGGCTTCTGTGTAAAATCCCAAATAGTATTACACCAAACTCACCACTATTGAAATCATATTATTTGCTTGCTAATATTTAGCCTAGTAAATGGAAATAATGTAAGAATGTGTAAAGCCTTCTGAAATGTTTTAGAGATTTTTTAATAGAAAATGACTTTTCTCCAAGCCAATTTAAATTGAAATTTGAAGGTGAAATATGTATGTGTTCTAATATTGATACAGGTACCCTATGTGGATTTGGAACATCAAGGAACCTATTGGTGTCATGTTTATAACGATCGAGACAGTCAGGATAGCAAGAAGGTAGATGTCATCATAGGTAAGCTGTATTACTCAGTATCATATAAGCTATATAAACTGAAACACTTATACAAAAGAGATTCCACATTTTCACCTCATACTATTTGACAGTGTGTTCAGTATCAGGAGTTATATTATTTATATAGAATTTGAAAGAATGCCTACTAAATTCATAAACTAGATGCCACAGATGCTATTAAATTGAAATTCTAAAATTATTAATCTTAAGTTGATTTTCATGAGCAAAAAGGAAGCTATTTAGATAAGTTTAATTATCTTGGAATGTTATAGTTTATTTTAAAACATGGCAAAAGCATTCATTAAAGCTTTAGGTACAAAAAACTTGATTTGGTAGAAAAAGATTTTTAATAAAACATTTTAAAAAGTAAACATCACAGATTCACAAAGGAAAACCTGATTATTACTCAACAATCCCCAATATGAACAGCATAATTGGGGAGTTTGTGCTATTGAAGCTTGCTGTGTGTGTGGTCATGTTGTTAGTGGTAGAGGTTGTTGATGCATGTGTTGGTGTGCTCATATGTTTCTATGCTGTTTATCCCCCTGCTTGACGGCTGCCCTTCCTAAGATCATGAATTATAATGTATTCAAATTTGTTTTCTCTGAAACAAGGAAGAACAGATGAGGCAGTGGAGTGCACTGAAGGTAGTGTAATTCTTTGGTTCAAGACCAAGGCTCCTGCATGCTGGTTGCTCTGGGGACTGATGAAGTGCTCTAGCTTACTGAGTGCAGTGATGGAAAAAATACTAGCTCTAAGAAATGATTTTGATTGAAGAATAATGTATCTTAATCTTTGAAGTTTTATGAATTGCCACAGATGCTATTAAACTGAAATTCTAAAATTATTAATCTTAAGTTGATTTTCAGTTGCATATAAGAACAAAGCTCCTGCATAACATATTTTAAATAATGAATGTTTGTGATTAATCCTTAATGTTGATTTTTATCATAATAAAATTTATAAAAATGTGTAGCTATATTGTCATGAATATTTGTTTAGATTACTTTATCCTTTAGCCTTGATAAGATGTCCCCAAAATGCAAATGTAGTTACTATAAAAGTTCCAGAACAGGAGATTTGTTGTTTAATACATGTTCTATTAAATAGTAAACGTTCTGAAAATAATCCAAGGATTTTTTTGAAGCTGCAAGGCTATAGATTATGGTCACCTGTAACATAATATGTAGAAAATGGGAAATCTGTTTCAACACAAACTTCTAATATGTTTTAAGTAACCAAATGTACTTAAATTGTAATGAGTAAAGAGTAAATATTAAAACTTAGATCACCTTCCCTTAGTGTGATGTCACATTGGTTTGTAAAATTAGGTCTGTGAATAGCAAAGTATTTTTTCACTTGCTGCCTCCTCAGACTATTACATAATCTTAGATTCTACTTGGATAAAGTAAGAAAATAATGTTAAATCATGTTTTCTGGTTTTCCTGCCCTTCAGGTCTCTATGGTATCTCTTTATAATACTTTAACTATTGTTTTTAATCCTGATACATGGTTATGAATACAAATTTTCTCACGTAATCCATGATCTATTAACCCTATGTGAGGAAGCCATGTGAAGATTTACTGACCAGACTTCTCTCTAACTCCTTTTTGACTAATCGCATGTTTTTTTTTTTAACCTAATATTGGAGACCTCTGAAAATAAATAAAAAGTGAGCACCATCATTTGTCTTCAGGGTGGTGCATGTGATTATCACCCTGCCATGCTGCTTCTATACTTGCACAATTTGCCCTGTAATTTTTTCAGTGGCAAAAAATACAAATAGTTTTCTTCACACAACTCTACTCAGAACACATAGAGATGAAAATCCAATGATGAAGTTGCTCCAAAAAGTCCAGATGGAAAAGTTAGATCCAAATTTTTCTAAAGAGCCTATAAAGATGAGATATTTTGTAGTTGGTGGACTGACACACTGTGAACAGTATCCTGCAGTTTATCATTTTTTAACCTACAGAGCATGACGTTCTGTATTTCATTTTGTGTATTTTGTTAAATTTTTTTATTAGAACAAGGGGTGGAGTTGAATAGGTGAAACTCAAGGGTTTGGGGGCACTGAAACGGTCTTGTGTGATAACTGCAGCAGTGAATGCACATCTACAGATTTTAAACAATCACTTAGGCCTGAGGAAGGGGCCCCCACGATGGAATGCAGAATATGCCAAAAGCACCTAACTGTATGTCAAATATGTGAAACAACCTTGCTGAGAATGTGCTGACCTACCCACTGGAAATGCATGTAATCTAAGACCGAGGGCAGAGGAAATTGTCCACACCCCAGGCACTGCTTCTTACCACTCTTTGATTGATGTATGTCACATATAATAATAAAGTTTCTGCATAACACTTTATGAATAGTATAACATTTGCAATTTATTGTTAATGTTAATCTTTTCATAAAATTTTTGAAGTAAGAAGTAGTGGCAGTAATGACATGGACATTTGCTTGGAATATTTTAAGTGTTCTTGAACCATAGTAAGATGACCCACAGTGGGTACAAGTTAACTCTGAAACCAGTCTACTTCCCTGAAACATAATCACTTTTTGAGAAACCATGAGTAACCAGGAGGAAAACATCAGATAAATCCTAGTTAAAGAACATTCTATAAAATACCTGAACAGTTTCTCCTCAAGACTGTCTAGTTCATCAGAAATAAGGAATATCTGAGCAACTCTTTTCTAAATGGAGTCCTAAAACAAAAAAGAACATAAAATGGTTCATTCGTCATGACAGATACACCATACTAACCTAAGATGATAAATAGTAGGGAAACTAGGTTAGTGTGCACAGGAACCTTCTGCACTATCTTGCAGTAGATCTGTAAATTTTATGCTCTAAAATTAAAAAGTTTTTTTAATCATTTGAGATTGTTAGTTTCAAGAAGTTTACAGTTGCCCCAAACAGACCTTTTTGGTTTTTTTCCCCCATAATTGGCCAGAATATCTAAAACTTTGAACAAACTGTGAATGAATTTATTTTTTCATCACTTAATGGAAGTAACAATAGCATAATAGTCCTAAATGATGTCTACAACAGTGTTCTTTCCTATTCAGTATTTGCATGGCTTCTTCATTTAGTTTGAAAAGTTCTAAACTTTTCATAAAGTTTTCATATAAAACATTATAACATAATTTAAGAACTCACTCAAAAACTTCTCTAGTCTATTTGTGCTTAATTGGCAGATTATTTAAAGTAATATATTTTCTCTTATTCTGTTTCAGATGAATTAAATGATTTTGGGCATCCTGGTGAGTAGTACAAACATAAAAATGCTTTAGTTTTAAATTCTTAAGTTATTGAATACTGTAAAGACACCATAGATAACTCTGCTACAGCAATACTAGTAACTTTTTTCTTTGTTGAAATAATATATAGTTGAAATTACTTATGTTAAGTTCTGTTTCATGCAATCGAAACATAAAAATATTCTTGATTATAAAACTGTAATGGTAGAAAACTAAGTATTTGAGGCAGCATAAAGCACCAATGTATTTTTGTCATTGTTTATTACTCCTTATATCATAAACATGAGTTAATGGGGCATATGTATGATCTTTAATTTGGAAAAAGGAAAGTATATTTGAAGGAGTGATAGAGGCTAGAGTGTGGCTCAACGGCAGAGGGTCTAGCTAGCATGCTTAAAGCTCTAGGTTTGATCCACAGCCCTGCAAAAAGAGTGACAGGCTACATTTCTGAACAGGTCATACTTGAACCCTTGTTCTCCATTACGGAGACATAGAACACAGCTGAACTAGCTGGGCAGGTCACCTTCACCTGACATGAGATGTGTGTGAATGGGGAAAGCTGGCAGTATGCAGCTGGGCTGATCAGTGACCATTAAGAGACTAACAGATGGCAAGAATATGAAGGCTGAACCAAGAATCTAGGCTGAGTCTAATCAGAACAGATTCCTGAAGAAGCTGAAGGAAGGCTTTAACTGGGATATCAATATGGGATAAAAGGCATATCAATATGTAAACACGGGATGTCAGTATAGCTTATGAGCATTCTGAAAGGTGCTGTTAGATTTGTGAGTTTATGAATAGATTTGAAAGTGAAACATGAAGTAATACATTCAGAAGGCAATTATATCATCTCATGTCTGCAGAAAGCCATTATTGCTCACTATTTTAGTATATGTGCTGCCGAAGTGAGGACTATTTCTCACTATTTTAACACACATAACTAGTTTGTGTGTTTTTCATTTGGGGCTTTTGTTTATTTTTGTTTGGTTTTGGTTTTGGTTTTGGTTTTGGTTTTGGTTTTTGGCAGTGTGAGGGATCAAACCCAGGGCTTCATGCATGCTAGGCAAGCACTCTACTGCTGAGCTATACCCCAGCTCCCATTTGCTATTTCCTTAATAAAGTATTTAATAAAGTTTCCTATTTCATTAATAAAGATCTATCATTGTAAATGCTGTTTGAGCTGTGCTAATTGCACATTGGTAAACTAGATAAAGCAGAAAACCACCATTACCAATTTATCAGTCTCCTTATGAGACTGTGGTGTCCTCAAATTCATGTGAAGCCTCAGACTTGCTTCAAACTGAATACAGTTGAGAACCATCCAGATATTTTCACTTGGTCTACATGGAATCCCTCTCCTAAATTTGTTATTTCTTGCCCTTTCATGAATATTATGAAGTTATTTCATAAAACCGTTTGCTTATACCCACTACTAAACTTCTAAAATTTTCCTAACCCCCATTTTCCTTACTCCCCAAGATTCATAGAAACAAAAAATTCAAGTTTAAAAAGAGTGACTGGTCATGGTGGCACATGCCTGAAATCCCAGTGGCTCAGGAAGCTGAGGCAGAAGGATCGTGAGTTCAAAACCAGCCTCAGCAACTCAGTGAGGCTCTAAGCAACTCAGCAAGACCCCATCTGTAAATAAAGTATTGAAAGGGCTGGGATGTGGCTTAGTGGTTCATCACCCCTGGTTCAATCCCTGGTATAAAAAAAGAGAAAAAGAGAGTGACATGTGGGCAAAGTTGGTGTTTGTAATAGGCTCCTGAAGCATTTATGTTACTAAATGTGTGAGTAGTTACCCTCCCTACAGAAGTGGGCATACAACACATTGAACTGCATCTTTCCCTGCCTTTCTTCCTGGTGGCTTTCAAGGGTGAGAGGGATTTCATTCCATGTAAAATAATGGTGAGAGTATAGGATTTAGAATGAGACTCCCTCAGTTAGAATCTAGATTTGCTACCTCCAGCTTGACAGTTTTGGGGGCAAGTGACTGAGTGAACCTCTTTCTTTATCTTTATGATGGAAAGACATACCTCATAGGATAAAGTGAGGTCTAATTAAATATGTTATATAGAGAGCAGTTATAACAGTACCGACCAAAGCATCAGTGTTACTACTGCTACTTAATACCACTCCCGTCTTCAGATTGTAATTGCTAGTAAAGTATTAAAGATTATTACCCCAATTGCGTCATTCAGTTATCAAATGAATTCCCCTACCTTGATTCCAATTCCATCCAGTCTTATATAGTTTTATTAAAAATTTGAAAATCCTAAAGGGAAGGTCAATAGTATAGAAGAATATTTGAGAGCCAGAATGGAGGAATGGGAAAGGGAAGGGTAATGCAGAATTAATTCTTAAAAAGAATCATGTACATATAAATATGTCAGGGAATTTCACCTTTATGTATAAGTAAAAATAACCAATCAAATATAAATAGATGAGTGAAAGAAATAGAGGAAGTAGAGGAAGGAGAATAGGGAGGGGTGGGAGGATGGGAGGGAAAAGTGTAGGATCATGATATGAAATTGAATTCCGTGCATGTATGAATTTGTTGGGATCAACCGAGTTATTATGCATATAACTCTAAAGTGCTAATTTTTTAAATATCTGAAAATTTTAAAACTGTCATTTAGTTATCAGCAAATAGATTTATTTTTTTCCTTTTAAAGTCTTTCTTTGATTCTGTTGTTTTGTTTTTCTTGCACTTGAATTCAGGGTTAAATTCTTTTTATTTTAGTTGACATATATTTGTACTTATTTATGGAGCACAATGTAATCTGATACATGTATACAATGTGTAATGATCTTATCGAGGTAACTGGCATGTCCATCTCAAATGTGTAGGGAACCTTCAAATGCTTCTCTAATTATTTTGAAATGTATATGTCGTAGACCGTAGTTGCTGTTTTGAACTGTGACAAAATTGCTTCCCCTCCTCTGCATTTTGGTGCTCATTACTACCCTCCAGCTATCTCTCCTCCCCTTTCCAGTCCTAGTTCTACCATATTCTGAATTCTGTTCTACCATATTCTGCATTTTAATGACTTTGCTGATGTTTTCATTCATTACTTTTCTCACATCTTTAACTCTGAAAATATTTATATCATGAATAATAATATCTATTTTACTTTCTTTATCTTTGTATAGATAATAAAGAGCAAACAACTGACCAGCCTTTGGGTAAGTAGAGTTTAAAGTACATGATCAAATATAATTACAGTATTTAATTCTATTTTATGATGATCATGAAGAAATTTAAGATATTTTAACTTGGTTTTATAAATATTTGAATAACATTGAGACCAAACCTTTTCTTTTCTTTTTTTTTTTCCTCTGGTACTGGGGATTGAACCCAGGGTACTCTACCACTGAGCCACATCCCTAACCCTCTTTATTTATTTTTTATTTTTACTTTGAGACAGGGTCTCACTAACTTTCCAGAGCTGGACTTGACTTGCAATCCTCCTGCCTCAGCCTCCAGAGTTATTGCTAAGATTACAGGTGTAATCCATTTGGGACTAAGTTTTTATTTTTAATATTTGTAGAAAAAATTTAGAAAGGAAAAGACTTTAAAAAGATGAAAAATTCAGTTCCTGGGGTCAAGTCAATTTCTGTGGAGTGATTTCTATGTTTCTGACTATATGTAAACAAAGAGAAACATGTGCCTGTTATGTAGATCGTAGATAAGGAAGTGATTAATATGACTTCGTGGTGGGGTAGAAAGTACGAAAGTCATAGGGGTTGCAGTAAGTTTTGGTATTTGATTTCCCATCTTCTCCAGTGGGGATAGAAGAGAATGAGAATGTAGGACAAGATGTAAATGAACAGTTGCATTTAAAGAATGCTTAGAGAAGAAAATATAAGGGAGTCTATTGGAGAAGATCCAGGAGATTCATACCATATAGAAGTTTAGCAGATTAACATTTAAAAAGGGTAAAAACAGCCAGTATCTTGATTCTGATGGAAGTCAGGTAAGGTAATGTCTAAAATTCATCCACTGGATTTAGCTATTGAAGATCAATTTTACTTTCAGTGTAATGTCAACAGTGCCCACCTGAGTCAGTTACCGAGCTGTGCTGGCAGTTCAGATGCAAGTAAAATATGTGGTCTAATGGATAAAGAACGATTCAGAATTGAACATGTGAAACAGATACATTGTTTGTTGGGAAAAAATGACAATGCAGGATTCATTGGATAGGTGAATATTCAGTGTTCTTGAAAAGATAGGAGAAATACAAGACTTTACATTTTACATTTGAGGGGTGGGAACTCCTGAAACTGCAGGTGAGAGGTTGCAGATTTCCATCAAAGAGAAGATAGTTTATGGAGTGGTCCTGAGAGATATTAGGGATTTGGGCTAAGATGGAAAAGGGAGAAATTGGCTCTAAGTAGAATGTTGAAACCTTTTTTTGTGGGAGAGAGAGGGGTGGTTTAGAAGAAAGGAGAGATTGGTAAAGATGAAGAAAGATTTGTCAGGAAGTTGACATTTTCAATTGATGGTTTTCCTTTCTGGGTAATTCTGCTTAAAGGATTGAGGAAAAGAGTAGACTAGGGTTAAATATAGAACTTGGGCAATAACAGAGATTTAGGGGCTCAAGAAAATGAAAGCTATCATCTCTAAGTAAGAATATTGAAGGAGTCAAACTCAGACTTTCAAAAATTAAGATTTATAATGGTACAAATCAGTTTTGTGACTTTTCTGAAATAATTCAACTTTTTAAAGAAGGAAAACTGATAGACTAGTCCTCCTGCTCCTTTCTGCAAGCCAGGCACTGAGTTAGAGTTTATAGGGCACATCCAGAGGGAGCAGGAGAGTTAGTATTTAGAGGAATTAAACAAGGTTCACAGGGAAGGACAGTCTTAAAAAGTTTAGTAGAAAAGCTGGGGATGGAGTCCAGTGAAAGAGCACTTGCCTAGCATGTGTGGGGCCTGGGTTCAACCCCCCGTACTACCAAGAAAAAATGCTGGACCAGAATCAATACCCAGGAGTCTCTGATCCACGGCTCCTTTTAGCTCCATTATATTGGGTGTCCTTTCTGAAGCTGTCCTAACTGAAGGAATAACAAGATAAACTGAAGATCAGCTCAACTTTTATCATTAAGTTTACCAAACTTCAAATGCCTCATCTGTGCTACTCTTTTTGATTTATAATGGTATAACTCTTTTTGAAGTAAGACAATAAGCCCTGGTTCCTGAACTCAGGGCATTGCAATCTTAATTATTGAGGCAGATGGTAAGTGAATAATACAATACATAATGCATGCTATAGTAGAAGTAGATATGTAATACATGCCATACTGGAAGTATGTAAAGAGTTTAGAAATTGTTCATAGAAGATGGTGATCAGATTTGTCTAAGGAGAGCCCAGGGAAGGCTTTATCTAGAGGTAAAGCCCAGGTGAGAATTTGCAGATAAATGGGAAATCTCAAGTAGAGAAAGTGAGAACAGTGTTTGAGGCAGAAGGAATGAAGCATGTTGAGGATGGAGACATGAGACTTGAGTAGGGGACAAGCAGGTCAGTAACATAGGAAGGCAGAGCCCTAGGAAAGGACTTTGCAGATTAGAGTGGTAGCATAGTCTATTGCTGAATAACAGTATCCTAAAATTTACTATCTTAAAAACAAGTTTTATTCCCTCATGATTTTGCAGGTTAACTGGGTTCAGCAGATGGTTCTTGACTGTTTTCCTTTAGTACCACTCATTTGAGTGCAGTTAGTTAGTTAGTGATCAGAACCGCAGCATCCAAGATAGCTTTGCTCACATACTTTAGTGAGAAATGATAGAAGACTCCCCTCCTTCTGTCCTTTCTCC
This sequence comes from Glaucomys volans, assembly GCA_020662805.1. Lineage (NCBI taxonomy): Eukaryota > Metazoa > Chordata > Mammalia > Rodentia > Sciuridae > Glaucomys > Glaucomys volans. Next base: position 29,639 of record JAJEJO010000698.1, on the reverse strand, counting down.
CTCACTGACTGATCTGTTGCTTTCTTTACATGGTGGCCAGATCCCAAAAGTGGACACTGTCAGGAATTCTTAAGGTTTGGACTCAGAACTGGCAGTGTGTCACACTGCATTACGTTGCTCAGCAAAAGTCACAGAGCAGCTCAGATTCAGGAGTGAGTCTGACTATACCACACAAGGGCAAGAACACGTGGTTCCTTGGAGGTTCATCTGTTACTGCAGCTGGAAAGATAATAGGCATGGTCTAGAATCAGAATGGCCTCATTTGTTGGACTGAGGAACCTTATTTTGTAGAACATGGGGGGGAGAGTTATTAAAAAATTTGATGCATCAGAATAATACTAATATATATTCAGCCAGTCAGACTGGATGCTATTACTCAATGTTTGATGAATATCCAAAGATTTTTATACTTAACAAATACTTAATAGTACTTAACATATACCAATCACTTTTTTAGGTGCATAGGGATATTAACTCATTTTGAATAATAACATAGCTAGAATTATGAGGTATGAAATTAATTATACAATACTATACCAATTTTTGAAGAACACTACATTAAACTCTGAAAGAGGTCTAGATCATGTAGTTAAAATATCCTTCTTGAAATGGTTTCATTATTCTTTTATATAATCAACTGGCATTTTTGTTTCCTTTTTTTTTAATCCTATTTTTGGGGGTAGCAGTGCTGGTGATGGAACCCAGGGCCTCATGCATGCTCACATGTTTCTTTTTCCACTAAATGGTTTGTGTTCAAGAAGTTGTGGGTGGCTCTTATAGTGAATGTTTTCATAGAAAATTTCTTGCATTTATTTTTCATCTGAAAACCCATCATAAATTGTATAGTTACTGTTTTGAAGTTTTCTTTATTCTTCTCCCTTTACTCCTCAAATTCAAATTTTATTGTTCCTTTCTCTATCCTTTCTCTAAAGTTTGACTCTTCCTTTCCCTTTCTATAACCAGTTTCCTGGAGTAGGTCTTTGTCAACTCTTACTTCAACCATAGCATCTGCTTCTCTGTTCTAAATCCACCCCAGTTCTCCTGCCATCAAGGAACTGCTTCACAAGTAGATGGGGCAAGGTAGGATTTTCTTATGTTAATTTTCTTATCATTAATTTGAAGAAAACACTCTAAGGGATCTTAAGAACTGCCTATTGAAAACTACCTTTGGGGAAAATTTTGGAAGAGTTATGGGCAATTATTGTTGATACGTATATTGCAAGACACGTAGTTCTCAAATTGTTGAACCCTGACATTCTATAAACTACTGTTCTTTCCCAAATATAGTCTGTGTTATTTAATGACAGGAATATATTCTGAGAAATGCTTTGTTAGGCCATGTAGGTCATTTACTCAGTGTGGCCCCAGTGCAATTGCGATAGAGTAAACACAAACTGTACAAGGCTGCTGCCAGCATGACACGGCAATTGTTGTACAGTAAACGTTTTTTAATGTAAGTAGAAGGTATATACTCTATAATACTGATTAATTTAAAATTTAAGCAAATAGCAGTGGAAAGTATAGGATGGTAAATATATAAACTAGTAGCATAGTCACTTATCCTTTTCAAGCATGCCTATAGGTCATTGAATGTGCTGTATTTTCATAGGACAGGCTGCATAATAAGTTTGTTTGCACATTTTGACCCCTCCCTAGACCTTCAAAGAAAGGTAGTGGTAAAGTCTCTTAAGCTCTAAGCTGCAGCCAGCCTTCATAACCTTTTAGGGCAAGCCACACACCTGATGAAGACAGCTGATACTTTTAAGGCATAAATATAGGTATCTCGCGCACGCAGACACGTGCACATGCACACAAAGAAAAACCTGTTTTCATCAGATCCTACTATTTAGCAAAGTCTCTACTAGTACACCAAGCTCAGAAAGTCTTACATATCCCTCAAGTAGCCTCATGATGGTCAGACAGGAAGTATTTTTAAAAGAAGTTAGGAGAAGACAGTAGTAGCTTACAGAGCTACTGCAGAAATAAATAAGACAATCTTGCTGAAGTTCCTTCTTTTCTCCTCTTTGATATTTCCCCTTCCTTGCTCTGATGATACTTCCTCATGTCCCTTTTTTGGATATTTCTTTTGTTTTTACCTCTTCTGTTCTCAGCAAAACAGGACCTCATGATGGGAACCCAATCCTAAACATTCCTTGTTTAAATTTGCTCTAAAAGTCTAGTTGAATATTATATTATTTTCTTTTGTTGTAATTCCATAAAAGTTTTTTTCTTTTTTTGGGGGGGGGGCAGTTACCCGGAATTGAACTCAGGGGCTCTCGACCACTCAGCCCCAGCCCCAGCCCTATTTTATATTTTATTTAGAGACAGGGTCTCACTGAGTTGCTTAGTGCCTCATTTTTGCTTATGCTGACTTTGAACTTGGAATCCTCGTGCCTCAGCCTCCCAAGCCACTGGGATTACAGGTGTGCACCACCATACCCAGCCATAAAAGTATATTTTAATGTTAGTTACCATTATACTTCCTTGCAGCTAACAAAATATACCTTACCTGGTTCTCAAAAGTATTTGTAAACTTAATTTCAGTTGTTTGTTCATGTAGCCTCTTAAGTTTCTCCACGTGTTGATTTCCTGTATAAAGTAATAGTCCTAAAATGAAATTAGATCACGATGCAATCTTATTTGAAATGAAATAGTACAATCTTAAAACAAACTTACATTATTATTATATCCTTTCCATAAGTTTTATGTATCCTCCTTTAAAGCTACCCCCCCCCCCTTTTTTTTTTTCAGCAAAGGACAAAGTGGCTCTTTTAATAGGAAATATGAATTACTGGGAGCACCCCAAGCTTAAAGCTCCTTTGGTGGATGTGTATGAATTGACCAACTTACTAAGACAGCTGGATTTCAAAGTTGTTTCATTATTGGATCTTACTGAATATGAAATGCGTAATGCTGTGAATGAATTTTTACTGCTTTTAGACAAAGGAGTATATGGTAAGATATTTATAATCTTTTTGTAATTATCTACTGTTCTCATTGTACAAGTTAAGAATTGAAAATTAGGTAAAGGTAAGATAAATACATTATTGAAGTTTTATTTTTCTTATAAAAAAGATAAATTTGATCTTCATTCCATGTATAACTTCTTAGCCTAATGCCTTTACTGTTTCTTGTTTCATCAAAACAATATTGTTCTTATTAGACTTATTAGCTATCTTTTGTGATTTTATTTTTATTGATTATGAAAGATACCATATAGTGAAGCTTAGTGACTAAGTAGGAAAACATACTTTCATATGTGTAAAATAATAAACAAAAAGGTTGTACCAAAATGTACCTTTTGGGTTTTTCTTTTTTCTAGTTATTGCATGGTATTTTATAGTTTTTTAGTGGGAACTAGAATTCAACATGGAAATGTTGCTGAACAAGGTATATATATTGTTTTTTTTCTTTTTTTGTGATGCTGGGGTTTGAACCCAAGGTCTCACACATGCTAGGCAAGTGCTCTGCCGTTGTGCTATGCCCTCAGCTCAGTCAGTTTAGAAATTAAAAGTCTAGATAGCCAAGCACCTATAATCTCAGCAACTCAGGGTGAAGCAGGAGGTTTACAGTTCACAAGTTCAAGACCAGCCTGGGCACCATAGCAGACCCTGTGTCAATTTTTTTTTTTTTTAGTTTTCAGGAAGTGGGTTTATTGACTGGAGGGTCCAGTCCAATTATGGGACTCTCACCTAAGAACTCTTTTTTTTTTATTGGTTCTTTTTAATTATACATGACAGTAGAACCCATTTTAATATAATTATACAGCAGGGAATATATCTTTTTTTCCACAATGTAGATTCACACGATTCATATAATCTGACATATACATAGGGTAATATTGTTCATCTTAGTCTACTATCTTTCCTTCCCCCACCCCCATTTTCCTCTACACCATCCATACTCTTTCTTTTCTTCTCTCGTCCCCCCCACAATCCCTCCCCCCCAACCCCCCTGTTATGTATCATCATCCACTGATCAGAGAAAACATTTGGCCTTTGGTTTTTTGAGCTTGGCCTGTTTCACTTAGCATCATATTCTCCAACTCCACCCATACCAGCAAATGCCATAATTTTATTCTTCTTTATGGCTGAGTAATATTCCATTGTGTATATTTACCACAGTTTCTTTATTCATTCATCAATTGAAGGACATCTAGGTTGGTTCCACAATATAGCTATTGTGAATTGAGCAGCTATGAACATAGATGTGGCTGCATCCCTATACTTTGCTGATTTTAAGACCTTTGGATATAAACTGAGCAGTGGGATAACTGGGTCAAATGGTGGGTCCATTCCAAGTTTTTTGAGGAATCTCCATACTGCTTTCTAGAGTGACTGTACCAATTTGCAACCCCATCAGCAATGTATGAGTGTGCCTTTTTTCCCACATCCACACCAACACTTGTTATTGCTTGTGTTCCTGATAATAGCCATTCTAATTGGAGTTAGATGAAATCTTAGGGTGGTTTTAATTTGCATTTCTCTAATTACTAGAGATGATGAGCACTTATTCATATATTTGTTGATCACTTGTATATCATCTTCTGTGAAATAGACACTTCTTGTCTGCCCAGTTCCTTAGCCCATTTATTGATTGGGTTCTTTGTATTTTTGGTGTAAAGTTTTTTAAATTCTTTTTAAATTTTGGAGATCAGTGCTCTGTCTGAAGTGTGTGTGGAAAAGATTTTTTCCCACTCTGTGGGCTCTCTCTTCACATTATTGTTTCTTTTGCTGAGAAAGAGCTTTTTAGTTTGAATCCATCCCATTTATTGATTCTTCCATTTATTTCTTGTGCTCTGGGGGTCATGTTAAGGAAGTCTGGTCCTAAGCCAACATGAAGCCTACTATTTCTTCTATTTGGTGAAGGGTCTCAGGTTTAATTCCTAGATCCTTGATCCATTTTGAGTTGAGTTTTGTACAGGGTGAGAAATAGGTGTTTAATTTCATTTTACTGCATATGGATTTCCAGTTTTACCAGCACCATTTGTTGAAGAGGTTATTTTTTCTCCATTGTGTGTTTTTGGCACCCTCGTCTAGTATGAGATAACCGTACTTATGTGGGTTTGTCTTCTATTCTGTACCATTGGTCTATCTGTCTGTTTTGGTGCCAATACCATGCCATTTTTGTTACTATTGCTCTATAGTAGAGTTTAATGTTTGGTATTGTGATACCTCCTGCATCATTCTTCCTGCCCAGGATTGCTTTGGCTATTCTGGGTCTTTTGTTCTTCCAGATGAATTTCATGATTGCTTTCTCTATTTTTTTTTTTTTTTCGGTACTGGGAATTGAACCCAGGGGCACTCCACCACTGTGCCACATCCCCAGCCCTATTTTTGTATTTTATTTAGAGACAGGGTCTCACTGAGTTGCCTAGAGCCTCGCTAAATTGCTGAGGCTGGCTTTGAATTCGCGATCCCCCTGCCTCAGTCTCCCAAGTGCTGGGATTACAGGCGTGCGCCACCGCACCTGGCTGCTTTCTCAATTTCTATGAGGAATGTCATTGGGATTTTTATTGGAATTGCATTTAATTTGTACAGCATCTTTGGAAGTATGGCCATTTTGATTATATTAATTCTGCCTATCCTAGAACATGGGAGATCTTTCCATCTTCTAAGGTCTTCCTCAATTTCTTTCTTTAATATTCTGTAGTTTTCATTATAGAGGTCTTTTACCTCTTTTGTTAGATTGATTCCCAAGTATTTTATTTTTTTGAGGCTATTGTGAGAGAATTATTTTCCTCATTTCACTTTCAGATGATTCATCGCTCATATATATAAATGCATTTGATTTATGTGTGTTTATTTTATATCCTCTTTTTCTGAATTCTTTAATTAGGTCTAAAAGTTTCCTTGTGGAGTTTTTTGGATCCTCTAAATATAGGATCATGTCATCAGCAAATAGTGACAGCTTGAGTTCTTCTTTTCCTATTCATATTCCTTTCATTTCTGTGGTCTAATTGCTCTGGCTAGTATTTCAAGCACAATGTTGAATAGAAGTGGTGACAGTTCCATCCCCAGCATCGCAAAAAAAAAAAAAAAAAGAAAAGAAATGGTGACAGTGGGCATCCCTGTCTTGTTCCAGTTTTTAAAGGAAATGCCTTAGTTTTTCTCTGTTAAGAATGATGTTGGCAATGGTATTAGCATAAATAGCCTTTACAATGTTGAGGGTATGTTCCTGCTATCCCTGTTTTTTCTAGTGTTGTTGATTTTTTTATTCCTTTCTTGAATGTGCTCAATGCAATGAATTTTCCTCTTAGTACTGCTTTCATAGTGTCTCAGAGATTTTGACATGTTGTATCATCATTCTCATTTACCTCTAAGAATGTTTTTATCTCCTCCCTGATGTTTTCTGTTGTCCATACTTCATTCAGTAGCATATTATTTAGTCTCCAGGTGTTGGAGTAGTTTCTATTTTTTATTTTGTTGTTGATTTCTAATTTCATTGCATTATGATCTGATAGAATACAAGGTAGTATCTCTACTTTTTTGCATTTACTAAGGGCTGCTTTGTGGCATACCATATGGTCTATTTTAGAGAAGGACCCATGTGCTGCTGAGAAGAAAGTGTATTTGCTTGTTGATGGATGAAATATTCTGTATATGTCTGTTAAGTCTAAGTTATTGATTGTGTTATTGAGTTCTGTGGTTTCTTTGTGTAGTTTTTGTTTGGTAGATCTATCCAGTGGTGACAGTGGTGTGTTAAAGTCATCCAGAATTATTGTGTTGTGGTCTATTTGATTCCTGGAATTGAGAAGGATTTGTTTGATATACATGGATGGGCTGTTGTTTGGGGCATAAATATTTATGATTTATGGTTCCCTTAAGCAATATGAAATGACCTTCTTTATCCCTTCTGACTAACTTTGACTTGAAGTCCACTTTATCTGATATAAGGATGGAAACCCCCGCTTTTTATTATGTGTGTGATAGGTTTTTTCCCATCCTTTCACCTTTAGTCTGTGGATGTCCTTTTCTTTGAAATGAGTCTCTTGAAGGCAGCATATTTTTGAGTCTTTCTTATTAATCCAATCTGCCAGTCTGTGTCTTTTGATTGACAAGTTTAGGCCATTAACGTTCAGGGTTATTATTGAGATATGATTTGTATTCCCAGTCATTTTGGCTTAGTTTTGGTTTTCAACTTGACTTGGTTTCTCCTTTGATTGGCTTTTCCTTTAGGGTAGTTCCTCCCTTTGCTGACTTACATTGTTGTTTTTTGTTTCTTCCTCATGGAGTATCTTGCTGAGAATGTTCTCTAGAGTAGGCTTTCTATGTGTAAATTCCTTTAACTTATGTTTGTCATGGAAGGATTTTATTTCGTCTTCAAATCTGAGAGTTAGTTTTTCTGGATATAGGATTCTTGATTGGCAGCCATGTTCTTTCAGAGCTGGAAATATATTGTTCCAGGCCCTTCTAGCTTTTAGGGTCTGGGCTGAGAAATCTGCTGATATCCATATTGATTTTCCCCTATATATAATCTGATGCTTTTCTCTCACAGTCTTTAAAATCCTATCTTTATTTTGTATGTTAGGCATTTTCATTATAATGTGTCTTCGTGTGGATCTGCTGTAATTTTGTGCATTTGGTGTTCTGTAAGCCTCTTGTAGTTGATTTTCCATTTCATTCTTTAGGTTTGGGAAATTTTCTGTTATTATTTCAATAAATAGGTTGTTCATTCCTCTGGTTTATATCTCTGTGCCTTCCTAAACCCAATAATTCTTAAATTTGGTCTTTTCATGATATCCCATAGTTCTTGGAGGTTCCATTCATGATTTCTTACCATCTTCTCTGTTTGGGCAACTTTATTTTCAAGATTCAATATTTCATCTTCATTGTCTGAGGTTCTGTCTTCCAAGTGATCTAGTCTGTTGGTGATGCTTTCCATTGAGTTTTATATTTGGTTTATTGTTTCCTTCATCTCAAGGATTTCTGTTTGGTTCTTTTTCAGAATCTCTATCTCTTTGTTGAGGTGATCTTTTGCTTCCTGTAGTTGCTCTTTCAACTGCTTATTCGAATGATCAGTCATTGCCTGCATTTGCTCTCTTAACTCATCATTTGCTTCTCTGATCATTTTAATCATGTATATTCTGAACTCCTTTTCTGACATTTCTTCTACCAGGCTGTCATTGGATTCTATTAGTGTAGAATCTTGGTTTGTTTGGAACACTTTCTTACCTTGTTTTTTCATGTTCATGTATCTTCCTCTCTAGCAATGCAGATCTGGAGTATTGCAATTTCTGCCCTATAGGCTTATAGTGACCCTGTAGTTTTCCAAAACCTCTTCTGACATGCTAGGCAAGTGCTCTGCCATTGTGCTATGCCCTCAGCTCAGTCAGTTTAGAAATTAAAATTCTAAATAGCCAAGCACCTATAATCTCAGCAACTCAGGGTGAAGCAGGAGGTTCACAAGTTCACAAGTTCAAGACCAGCCTGGGCAACATAGCAAGACTCTGTGTCAAATTTTAAAAATAAAAATAATAAGGACTGGGAATGTAGTTCAGTGGTAAAGTGCCCTTGGTCAGTCCTCAGTACTGGGGCCAGAGGTGGGGGGAACTGTATAGCTAAGATTCAAATATTAATGGTTTTTCGCATTCTTAAAAATATTAAGACACTGCATATCTGGTAAAGAATTTTTAAAGAGATAGAATATGTTGTCCATAGTAATTAATTTCTTTGTCAGCCTATTTCTTTTAATATGCATAACCTCAAACATCAGGAGGCCAGCTATTGAGCTCATTCAAACTATATATCAGAAGATTGTGCTTACCATGACATTTTACAATAACATTTGACTACCAGGAAATAACATTCCAGGCTTGTCCTTAGGCATACATGCAGTAAACAAAAAGTATCAATTTCACTTTTATGTTTGTCAAGTAATTTTACTTTAATAATTTATGAATTTTGCCAGGCGTGGTGACGCATGCCTGTAATCCCAGCAGCTTGGGAGGCTGAGGCAGGAGGATCTTGGGTTCAAAGGCAGCCTCAGCATGGGCAAGATGCTAAGCAACTCAGTAACACCCTATCTCTAAATAAAATACAAAATAGGGCTGGGAATGTGGCTCAATGGCCAAGTGCTCCTGAGTTCAGTCCCCGGTTCCATTAAATAAATAAATAATAATTTATGAATTTTGCTTTTTATTTATAATTAGATTGATTTGGGAAGTTGGCATTATTGCTCGTAGTTCTCAAAGTAGAATTTTTAATGGAACAAAAAGCATTTCTTTCAAGATTTAGCATACTGTTGTATAAGAGATGGGGAAATGTCTTAAAATCTTAGTTAGCCCAGTACGGTGGCATACACCTATCATCCCAGGGGCTCAAAAGGCTGAGGCAGGAGGATCACAAGTTCAAAGCCAGCCTCAGCAACTTAGCAAGGCCCTAAGCAACTCAAGAGGATCGAGATTCTCTCTCTAAATAAAATATTAAAAAGGCCTGGGGATGTGGCTCAGTGATTAAACAACCGTGAGTTTAACCCCAGTACCAAAGAAAAAAAATGAGTTTCCTTTTCTGAATGATGAGGATTACCATGTGACCCAAGTGAAGCTAACAAGATAACTACTATTTGCAACTTTAGCTAGTACGGTTATGTTGTAATAATATAATTTTGCTGATGAGCATTATGGAGTGATAACTGATGGGTGCACCCATCCATTTTTCTTATGAAAATACGAAAGAATATATTATACTAAGATGCCCTTTTGTAATTGACTTATGCTTTTCATCCTAGACTTAAGGTGGATTGTTTGAGTGTATTCTTCTCAGTTTTTAAGGTACCCAAATGGCTTAAACAGGAAAAGACTTCTGAAATTTTGGTAAAATTAGATTTCTGGATTGGTAAAATATTGAAGAGTGAAGGAATTCTATGAATAAGTATGTACTTGAGTATTTATTCTCATTATTATTGACATTGTCATCATGGCTTTTTAAGCCCTTTTTTTTTTTTTTTTTTTTTTTTTGCTAATCAATCAAAGCCTTTAATTGTCCTGCTAAGTGTAGAACCAGAAATATAAAAATCTGGGGAAAGATTTCAGTTTAGGCCAAGATTTTGTCCCCCTATAAAAAAATCATCTTGGGGTACAGAATAAAGAGACATATTAGAGCAAAATGGTAGGTTAAGTAAGGTAGAAAATTTTTTAAAATCCCACTGATTCATGTCTTAACAGGGTGACTGCATTTTATTTTGAAGTATTGTGACTATCCAAAACATCAGACACATCTACATTAAATGTAAGTGTGTTAAAGGCTTGAGGTTTTAGGGCATGTCATAAATAAATCTTTCATTTTTGTTTGGACTGTGCCTTTAACTCTGGTTGATATCCCAAGATGACTAGTAGTACCAAAGGGGTGGGAAGGAGGTGAAGGTAGAGTGGTGAGAATTTCAGCATGAACAACTTTAGGTAAGAAAACCACAGAGACTCAAGTTTATGCCATTATATTATTATGTTTTCTGTGGGCTTATAAAATATAAGTTACAATAGAACAGAAAATAAGTAATTCACTTCAAAACATATGAAATTTATGTTTACAAATGCTTTAAAACCAAATAATTGAATTATATTACATCTTTAAAGATAAATAAAGATTTAAAGTTTTATAGGTAATTAAGATTAAAGTAGCTGTTTGACCAAATGTTTTAATATATTTATCACTAACTGCAGCTTAGCTGTGCTTTTGTGGAGAAGAGTAATAGAAGTGTCTGGTCAGAAGATGGCAGTAGCTTTGTTCACCCAGGAGGAGTTGGTCATTCAGTTCATGGTAGCTCAGTGGTTAAGCAGGGAGCCTCAGAGTAAGCTAACCCAGGCTCAGGCTCTGGCTTTCCTGCTTACTAGCAGCATGAATGAGGTTGTTTACCTTTTTAAACCAGAAGTGATCTCAAAAAATGATTAGTAATAAATTAATGAGGTTGTTAAAGCAGAAGTAAGAACAAATAGTTACTCGCATGCCTGGCACACTTGAGTACTCAAAATATGATAACAGTGGTGATGATGATGATGATGATGATGATGATGATGATGATGTCGTCGTCGTCGATGTCGTCGTCGTCGTCATCCTGAAAATTTATTGAAGAAATTAATTCAACCTTTATTTTTATTTTTAGATTGAGGATTTGGACTAGGCAGCATTCTGCTTTGGGCCTCCATTAGATTTCTTTGAAAATGAAGTATGTGCAGAACTGTACAATGTTAGTCAAGCCAGTGATTGTTAAAAAGTCCTGCCACCACTTTTCAAGGCAGGGAGAGATTGCAGTATGTTAGAAAGCTCTAAGCAAGTGATAACTTGCCTAGGAGTCTGAACTTGAGATGCTCCTTGAGGATGAGTTAAAATTTAGGGCAATTGAAGAATAAAAGCCATGAAGATTCAAAATAGACTGATGGGAAATAATCACATTTTGAATACTTAGTCAAAATATGTATAATTTAGTGGGTCAGAATATCCCAAAAGTTGTGCACTGGTGATCACCAGCTCTACTTTCTTTAACCCAAATAGAAACCCATTGGTAGTCATTCCAATTCCTCCTTACCCTACCCTTTTCTATCTTTATGGGCTTGCCTGTTCTGAATATTTCATATAAATGGAATCATTTAGTATGTAGTCTTTTATGTCTGCCTTCTTTCACTTAGTGTAATGTTTTCAAGTTTCATCCTTATTGTAGCCTATATCAATAGGCTGAATAATATTTCACTATATGAATATACTGCTTTTTTCCTTTCTGTTCATCAACAGGAGGATATGTGGTTTGTTTTCACTTTCTGGATATTGTGAATAATGCTGCTATAAGCATTTGTGTACACATTTTTGTGTGGGCTTAAGTTTTCAGTTCTCGTGGGTATATACCTGTAGGAGTGGAATTGCTGGGTCATATGGTAATTTTTTTGTTTACCTTTTTGAAGAATTGCTAAACTTTCCAAAGTTCTTACACCATGTTATATTCCCTCCGGAAGTGAATGTGTCTCGATTTCTCTACATCTTTACTCACACTTTTTATTGTCTTTTTACTGTACCAACCTGGTAAGTGTGAAGTGATATCTTATTCTGGTTTTGATTTGCATTTGCATAGTGGCTAATGATGTTGAACAGTGCTTGCCTGTTCATCCTCTGTATACTTCCTAAGCTCCTTCCCTGTGCCAGGAATACACAGATGCATTTAAGACTTCATGCAATGAAGGAGATCTTTGCCTCTTAGAGGAGATAAATGAGCCAAGAAAACAGTTCTAGCTGCCTTTCTTTATATAACCTGAGATAAAACTGCAGTCTGTATTATAAATATATTACTTAAAAGAATTAGAATGTACTTCACACTGCATCTTGATGTCTTAAATGCAGAATTTAAGTGAAAGCTGTTGCAACAATAATTTAAAATGCAAGTTAATGGGCTGGGGATATAGCTCAGTTGGTAGAGTGTTTGGCTTGCAAGCACAAGACCCTGAGTTCAATCCCTAGCACTGCAAAAAAAAAAAGGAATTTAACATTGACTGAATTTATAATTGGGTATTTCTTTTCTTTTCTTTTTTTTTTCTTACGGTACAGGGATTAAATCCAGGGCCTTGTGCATGCAAGGCAAGCACTCTACCAACTGAGCTATATCCCCAGCCCATAACTAGGTATTTCTTAAACATGGTTGCATCAACTTAAAAGTCATGTTTTTTAATATGCTTACCTGTATGTTCAGAGTACATTTAGAGTTAACATCTATCTCTTTTCTCCCCGCCCCTCTCTCCAGGGTTATTATATTATGCAGGACATGGTTATGAAAACTTTGGAAACAGCTTTATGGTCCCTATAGATGCTCCAAATCCATATAGGTCTGAAAATTGCCTGTGTGTACAAAATATACTGAAATTGATGCAAGAAAAAGAAACTGGACTCAATGTATTCTTATTGGATATGTGTAGGAAAAGGTAAAATTTCTAATTTTTATTAAATTACTCTTGTCATTAAATATCAACCTTGACAAATTAAACCTAAGGCAAACTTGTGAGAAGCCAGGAACCATTTGAGTTTGTGAATTTCTGATTATAAATTGAAACTGAAAGAAGAAAACTAGAAGAAAATTCCTTTTTCACTATGTATATCAAATTATTTTTACTGTAATCCTGTATGCCAGAGAACAAAAGTGAAGAACTAAAAGTCATGGTTATCATCTGCAAGGAGTCAGCTCTCCAGAATGCCTGTACACGTCTCTGACAATCACTGCAGTTATTTCTTCAGGAACTAAAAAGAAAAAAAACACACCCATAGAGTGTAGAGTTAGGGAATGTCACTAGTCAGCCCTGAATCTGCAAGTATTGAAAGGATAGCTGAAGCAAATGTTTAAAGGTTTGGGTCCCATTTGCCTGTCACTAATCACATTAAGGAACAGAACCAATGATTGTTCCTCACAAATTTACTGCTTTTCACTTGCTCAGCATTTACCAATCAAAACCCAATGCCCGAGTTCAAATGCAACTCATTTTAAAGGTAACAGAAGATGTGACTATCTGCTCTTAATAGTGTAGAAGTCCTAGATTATTTTTGATAAATAAGTTGCTAACTAGATGAAGGAATTTGGAACCTGTAATTTTAAATAATGTATACTGAAATTGTATTTTTCATTGTTTTATTTATATTCTTTAAAAAATACTGTTTAACCTTTTATGTTTGTATCTGTCATTCTCTCCTTTCATCCTTTTAAATAGAAATGATTATGATGACACCATTCCAATCTTGGATGCACTAAAAGTCACTGCCAATATTGTGTTTGGATATGCCACGTAAGAAAATTTTATGCTTATGTTGAGATGCCTTCATTTATTCTTTGATGTTTTCTTTTGATTGACAATTAGAGACCTAGGTAACTCAGTATAGATAACCAGGCATAAATTTGCCTCCTTCATGTTCTTGGTGCAATGCTTTAAATACTTGACATCAGCACCAAATATCTTGGTATTTTATTACTAAGCCCCAGTGCATTTAGTTCCTGCTTAAAGATAACTCTTCATTAGGGATGTCATTGTAGGGGAGGAGGAGAGAGAATGAGGCTCATTATTGTACATGGACACCCTAGGTAGCAAGTGTTTGCTTCTTTAAAAACCTTTTTCTTTAATTTCTTATTCAATGGACATTGACAAGTTATAGTTGTATATATTTATGAAGTACAAAGTGGAGTGATTGATCAACAAATTAACACATTCATCACCTCAGATATTTATTTATTCTACCGTCTAACAGAAGCATTTTGCCCTTTGACCAGCAACTGCCACTCGCCCCATTTGCCAGTCTGCAGGAACCACCGTTCTGCCTTCTGCTTGTGTATGTTTGATTTGTTTAGCTTCCTTGTGTAATTAACACTGTGGCGTTGGGGCTGGGGTTGTAGCTCAGTGGTGGAGTGCTTGCCTTGCATGTATGAGGCACTGGGTTCGATCCTCAGCACCACATATAGATAAAATAAATAAAATAAAGGCATTGTGTCCATCTACAACCAAAATAATAATAATAGTAATAATAATGTGTTGTTTGGCTTTCTGTTCCTGGTTTATTTCACATCTTTCTCTTGGTGTTTTTAAGGTGTCAAGGAGCAGAAGCTTTTGAAATCCAGCATTCTGGATTGGCAAATGGAATCTTCATGAAATTTTTAAAAGATAGATTATTAGAAGATAAAAAAATTACTGTGTTACTGGATGAAGTTGCAGAAGGTAAAATTTAAAGGAAGAAAACAACTCAGAAAAAGGAGGGGAAGATAAACCTATTTAGGGTTCCCTGTCGGGTGATTATTTTATTCTTATTAGTACTGTGTGGGTTTGGAATTGATATTTATTTTATAAAGCAATTTTTTTAACCTTTATTTATTTTTATGTGGTGCTGAGAATTGAACCCAGTGCCTCACACATGCCAGGCAAATGCTCTACCACTGAGATACAACCCCAGCCCTATGAAGCAATTTTTAACATAATGTTCATCAGTGCTTCTGCTATTTAATTCTTTCTTCTTTCCACGAGGTCTTAGCTGCGTGCCATCTGGGTAGTATCACTTAGCTGATAGGGCTGATGTCAGGCGTGGTGGTAAAATGATCCTCAGAATTGTACCTTGTTTCTGTGTCTCATGCCTTTATGCTGCCCACCGTACTTGCCTGGAAGAAAGGGAGGAATAGGGAGATTAGAGAGAGAACCTTACAGAAATTTTGATGCCTTGATAGAAAAAGCCAAGTTCATTCTTTAGTTGGTGAACTTAGTATTTTTGAAACCTGTTTTACGGGCTTGATCCTAGAGGTCTAATGCTGCATCTTCTATATCCTCTTGTCCCTGCCCTACCTTCTAGTACAATGCTGTCTTTGCTCATGTCAGGTCTGAATAAGTATCTGTTACATCAATAGATTACAGTGTCTTGGAAATGCCCTTGTATGAGCCAGGCCAAAAAGATGGCAATTCTGCAAACTAGCACTCCCTAGAAAATAAGTTTCATGGATATTCCAGAGATGACAGTTGAGTGTAAGTTATTTCACTAGCAGCTGTCAATCACATTTATTTTCATGTTTTTATCAATGTAGATGTTTTAGCTATACTCCATCACTTAACCACTCTCTCACTTAATGTAGCCTGCCAGGGCTTTGGATTTTCTCCCCACCCTCCTGCTTTCTTCCAGAGAAATTCTGCTTTTATCACTTTTACATGTTGAGCTTCCCTATAAGTGCTCAATTGAAGAAAATGAATTGAAGTGCTGCTTTAAATAAATAAATAAAACCTTCAGATTATATCAGTTATTTTTATACTGAGGTCCATTAAGGTGCTTCAGAGCCTCTAAAGTGTTTTCGTCTAATTTCATTTTTTTTTTTTTTTTTGGAACCAGGGATTGAATTCAGGGACATTCGGCCACTGAGCCACACCCCCAGCCCAATTTTGTATTTTATTTAGAGACAGGGTCTCACTGAGTTGCTTAGGGCCTCGTTAAGTTGCTGAGGCTGGCTTTGAACTCGCAATCCTCCTGACTCAGCCTCCCAAGTCGCTTGGATTACAGGCGTGCACCACCACGCCCAGCAGTCTAATTTCATTTTTAAGGTATTTTTTAAGTCAGATGTGCTGGTACTTTATGGAAGCCTGAAGCAGGGGGATCACAAGTTCAAGACCAACCTGGACAACTTTTAAAATTCTTAAAAAAAAGCCGGGCGTGGTGGTGCACGCCTGTAATCCAAGCAACTCGGGAGGCTGAGTCAGGAGGATCGCGAGTTCAAAGCCAGCCTCAGCAACTTAGCAAGGCCCTAAGCAACTCAGTGAGACCCTGTCTCTAAATAAAATACAAAATAGGGCTGGGGATGTGGCTCAGTGGCCAAGTGTCCCTGAGTTCAATCCCTGGTTCCAAAAAAAAAAGTCTAGGGATGTAGCTCAAAGGCAGAATATTCTTAGTATCATTAGTATCTTTAGTATCATTCATTAATGAATGAATGAATATTTCGTCTATTTTGAAACTTAATAAAAAGCAGCAGGCCGGGGTTGTGGCTCAGTGGTAGAGTGCTTGCCTAGCACAATTGAGGCACTGGGTTCAATCCTTAGCACCACAAAAAATAAAGTTATTTTAAAAATTATTTTTTAAAAAAGGATAGGATATTTACCAAGTTGCCATGGGAACAAATGGCATCTTAGTATGTACTGTGAGTATATTTGAATTTCTTATAAACTTAGGAAAGTTTTGCTTTTTGCTTTTTCAGACCTACCGTGTCTCCTTAATTAAAATTGCAAACTTCAACTATGTATAAGTAGAACAAAATGTGAAATAAATTACTTGCTGTAATAGCTCTAGCTCTAGAATTTAATCGTTTGTACTATTCAATGCAGTCTTACTCAGTTGATTGAAATGGCAAAATGAATGCTCACTAATCTAGAGTGTCAGTTTGGCTTTCAGGTATCTGAAAATGATCTTGATATTTAAACTCCAAGACCTGCTAGAAATAAATACGTATTTAGTCAGGTACAGTGGCACAGAACTATAATCCCAGAGACTCCAGAGACTGAGGCAGGACAATCCCAAATTCAAAGTTGCCAGCTTGGGCAACTTTGCAAGACCCTGACTCAAAATAAAACAGGCTGGGATGTAGCTCAGTGCTAGAGGACTTGCCTGTCATGTGGGTTTGATCACCAGCACTGCAGAAATAAAACAAAACAAAAAAGCTTATTTAATTATTAGTACCCACAAACATACTTCTGAGAGTATATATTGTGAACAGATGCACAATACAAAACTAGGACCTTTACAGAAATCTAGAATCTATGTTTCCTCTATCTCTTCCCTGCCACCTTCCATGATAATAATTATTTCTAAATACCATTTATCATTCCTTTAGTTTCTTTCTTTTTTTTCTTTTTTTTGGTTTTGTTTTTTGTGGTGCTGGAGATGGAACACATGCATACTAGACAAACATCTCTATCACTGAGCTACATCGCAGCCCTTGGTTTCTTTCTTACATAGTTTCTATATGTTCTGCCAGGTGTAGTGGTGCATGCCAGTAATCCCAGCAGCTCAGGAGCCTGAGGCAAGAGGATTGCAAGATTGAGGCCAGCCTCAGCAATTTAGTGAGACCCTGTCTCAAAAAATAAAAAGGGTTGGGGATCTGGCTCAGTGGTTATGTACCCCTGGGTTCAGTCCCCACTACCAAGAAAGAAAAAAAGTTTCCATATGTTCCCCCAAAGCATGTATCTTTTTATTTTAGGTTGTGTTTAATTTTATAAAAAGATATTACACAATATGTAGTCTCTCAGGACTTAACTAGAATTTTTTCAATTAATATTATATTGCTAAGATTGATTGATATTATTGCATGACTGTAGTTCATTCGTTGTGACTGCCGTGTAAAAATTCCACTATGCAAATACTAGGGGTTTTTTTCACCTACTCTCCTGTTGATGGGCATTTGAGTTACTTCTGCATTTTGCCACTACAAATAGTGCTACTATAACATTCTTGTACATGTCTCCTAGAATGTGCCTACAGGAGTTTTTTTGGAGGTTTAAATTTAGGATTTAGAATTAGTGGGTCATAGTGTAGGCCAATATAGACATAAAATTATCATGGCTGCTTTTTTAGAAAAATACTTTCACCTCTTTGAAACTAGTCCAGAATTTTTGTGTATTTGCTTACTGCTACATCCCTGGCACCTTGATCTGTGTCTGCACATAATCTGTGCTCAGTAAACATTTGTTGAGTCAGTGGATTATATTGAGAATAAAACCTTATTTATAAGAGAGAAAGTTCTTAACCTAAATGTTTTAAACATAACAAAAGAATTGGTGGTTTTAAAAATAATACTTTCTTATTTTTTAGATATGGGTAAATGTCACCTTACCAAAGGCAAACAGGCGCTAGAGATTCGAAGCAGTTTGTCTGAAAAGAGGGCACTCACCGATCCAATTCAGGGCACAGCTCATTCTGCAGAATCTCTGGTGCGCAATCTACAGTGGGCCAAGGCTCATGGTATGGTAGATTTCTTGTGAAATAAGCTTACTTTAAATTGTTACATTTTTTTTTATTCTGACTAAATACATTTCCTCCCAATTTTATACTGAAAATTTTTGGCCTAGTGGGTAAATTCAAATGTTTCAATATATTGTACTGGTTTATTTAATGTACTGATATTGTACTGGTTTATTTAATGTTAAAGATATCAAAAATTTTAGCCCATTTCTTTTACCATTGGTAAAATTTAACTGATCATGTTTTATTCTTCTGTTTTTTTTAAATGAGTTTATTTTTTTATTTGTGTAGTATGTAGTCTTTAGCTTCTCTTATACTGTTATAACTATTGAAATGTGTAGCTGTCTAGTCAAATCTGGGTTCTGACCTGGTTTCTACCACCTGGCAAACATGTTATCTCTAACATGAGGGCAAAAAATCATCTCTACTGTATAGGATTGCTGAGATTGGGAGACATGAATGGCTCATGAATATTACTGCCATTCTCTGTGACACTTGATCGGTGGTTAGAGTTATAAAAGGGAAAAGATGAAATAAAAATCCTATCTGTAGCTTAATTAACTTCTGGTAATTCTTTTGTGATTTAGTGAAAAAATAAGTTTGAATTATTGACTGAAATAAAATTTTAGATTTTTATCTTGAGTTCCAAATATCTATTCTGTGAAACTCTTACTAGAAATAACTGAAAAATAGTTATTGAACCCCTCTAAAGTGTATTTCTTTTCACAATAGTTTTTGTTCTCTAAGATATATTTTTGGTAAATTAACATATTAGAGCACAGTAAAAGGTAAAGTACTGTAAATACATTATCTTCTCATTCCAGATAATTGTATCATAATTAAAATTTTCTGCCAAATAGTCTGAACAACAGCAAAATGACAGTGGTAAAGATCAATAGAAAAGAAAACCTTTTATAAAATAAGACCAAAAAGTCAGGTAGAAGGTATTTGTGACAAATTTAATAAGTAAATAGTTTGTTTTGTTTTGTTTTGTTTTTTTCTGGGTACTGGGGATTGAACTCAGGGACACTTGACCAATGAGCCATCCCCAGCCCTATTTTGTATTTTTATTTAGAGATAGGATCTCGCTGAGTTTCTTAGCACCTCGCCATTGCTGAGGCTGGCTTTGAACTCGCAATCTTCCTGCCTCAGCCTCCTGAGCCGTTGGGATGAAGGCAATTCAGAGGTCCACACCTGTAATCCCAGAAGCTGAGGGAGGGGAATCCTCAATTCAAAGCCAGCTTAGGCAACTTATCAAGACCCTGTCTCCAAATAAAAAATGAAAAGGGCTTACTGGTGGAGCATTGACTAGCATTCATGAGGCCCTGGATTCCATCGCAGCACCAGGAAAAAAAAAATCTTGTCATGAAGATTGAGAGAGACATCAGTGAAAATATATCTACAGTTCTGTGTATACTTTTGATTGCTACTAAGAAAAGTATATATGCAGATGGACAAGAACTATAGTAAAAGATTTGATATGTTTAGCCAGTAGAATGAGCTTTTTTAAGGAAATTATATGTTTAAACAATATTGGTTATTTAAATTTTTAGGCAAAAGGAAACTACTTGTATTCTATCCCATACAGGATATTAGCTATTTTATCAGAAAACTTACCAAGCACTCTTTTTAAGTTATCCCTATTGTTCTTTTTCAGAACTTCCAGAAAGCATGTGTCTTAAATTTCAATGTGGCGTTCAGATTCAATTAGGATTTGCAGCTGAGTTCTCTAATGTCATGATAATCTATACAAGTATAGTCCACAAACCATCTGAGATAATAATGTGTGATGCATATGTTACCGATTTCCCACTTGTAAGTCTCTCCTTTTTTCTTTTATTTAAAATGATATTAAGCTGGTCATGGTGGGGCACACCTGTAATCCCAGCAGCTCAGGAGGCTGAGATAGGAGGATCACAAGTTCAAAGCCATCCTCAGCAAAAGCAAAGTGCTAAACAACTCAGTGAGACCCTGTCTCTAAATAAAATACAAAATGGATGGGATGAGGCTTAGTGGTTGAGTGCCCCTGAGTTGAATCCCTGGTACCTAAATAAATAAATAAATAAATAAAATCAGTGATATTAGCTGGGCATGGTAGTGCTTACCTATAATCCCAGCAACCCAAAAGACTGAGGCAGGAGGCTATGATGATCACAAGTTCAAGAACATCCTTGGCAGCTTAGTGAGATGAGACGCTGTCTCAAAAAATAAAAAGGGTATGGGATGTGTCTTGATGATAGAGCACCCCTGAGTTCAAACCTCAGTTCTGGGTCGGGGGCAGAAGATCAGTGATGTTTAAGACTGAACTTTTAAGCTGGGGATGTAGCTCAGTGATAGAGCACTTGCCTAGCACATGTGAGACCTTGGGTTCAAAACTCAGCACAAAAAAAAAACAAAAACTCCTAAACCTTTATAGACTTAGAAGTTGATGGTAAATGTAAAGGAAATATATAAGTGTTACTTACTTGTAGTTTAGTAACTTTGGTCATAATATTTATTATTTTGCCAAAATACCTTAAGTTTGTCCAATTTAAAAATGTCTGAAGTTCACTCAGAAAGGATGTCTTTCTCATACCTTAAATAGGATATAAAATGTAGAAGAATAAAATAGTTTATGTATACACATACACACATATACATACATACATACATACATACATATATAGAGTATGTGGGGGGTCTTTTAAAAACTATTTTTTCCAGTATATGTTATTATAACATAAAACTTTCTTGTCAAATTATGGTCATATTTTGGAAGAATAGAAATCTAGTTCTGTTCTTTCCAAACATTTATTTAGTCTTGATCAAAAGAATCCAATAAATACTACCCCTCTTTCTACATAGGTATGAAAAATTGAGAAGTAAGCAAGGACTAAGAGAAACAAATCCAAAATGTCACTTTTATTATTTATAGAGACTTCATGGAACCCATTGTTTCAAGTGAGAGCAAATAATTTAACATGGAGTCCCATAGTTAGGTCCAGCCAGCCTCCAGTGATAGCCAGCACTGCTCAGGTTAAGCCACCACAGTGTTGCTCGGGTGGAGCCTTGGGCTTCCCTCTAGGAGAACAGAAGGGCACTATCCTTCACCAGTAGTTGATTCTAAAAGAAGAAAATGGGGTTGGGCGTGGCGGCGCCCGACTGTAATCCAAGCGATTTGGGAGGCTGAGTCAGGAGGATCGTGAGTTCAAAGCCAGCCTCAGCAACTTAGTGAGGCCCTGAGCAACAGTGAGACCCTGTCTCTAAATAAAATACAAAAATAGGGCTGGGGATGTGACTCAGTGGCTGAGTGTCCCTGAGTTCAATCCCTGGTTCCAAAAAAAAAAAAAAGAAGAAGAAAATGGGAAGGGCTGACTTTAGCTTATTCCTTTATTATTCTTAAATATTTAAACATGTGAATCCTCCTGCACCTTCCCAAAGTAATGATAAAGAATCCAGGAGCCAATTACTAATAGAGTTCTCTCTAATGTAAAAGAAACTTGAGGAGGGTAATATGTGTTTCAAGGAGTAGTTTATAAGGAAAGTACCCTTTCTGAGCTAACTTTACTTTTAACTATATTAGTACAGAATTTACAATTCTGTTATAATCACAGAATGTGGTTTTCATTGCTTCTTTAGTCCTGATAAGGGGTTACCTCCTCAGGCCAAATTCATGAGAGCAATACCTGTCAAGAGGTTCTTTCAGGGGCTGGGGTTGTAGCTCAGTAGTAGAGCACTTGAGTAGCATGTGTGAGGCACTGGGTTTGATTCTCAGCACCACATATAAATAAATAAAATAAGGTTCATCAACAACTAAAAACATAATTTTTAAAAAAAAGATGTTCTATCATAGACAGTGTCATGACTTTGATTGATTTCATTAATAACATTCACTGATTTTCCCCCCTACAGGACCTGGATATTGATCCAAAAGATGCAAATAAAGGAACTCCTGAAGAAACTGGCAGCTATTTAGTATCAAAGGATCTTCCCAAGCATTGCCTCTATACAAGACTCAGTTCACTGCAAAAATTAAAGGTTACTACTTCTCCTGCTTATAGCTACTAATGAAAAATTGTTTGAAACTGAGAAGTCTCTTGGCATAATCCATAGATATGCTGCTTTATGAGTTTTAAATTGAAGTAGAGATAACTGATCTACAATGGGTCATCTCAGTGTCTTTTCTTATATTCTGTCCCCAGTAGTGGCTTGAGGAACTTTTGTGTGAAAATGTATGTGCTTATCATCTATACTGCTGAGAAGTTAGGAAAATAGAGCATATTCTACTTTTAAGTATCCTAGCATTTTCAAATCATCATTTCCTTGTTCTGTGACTTTCTACAAAACATACGGCAAATTCATATGGAATTTCTATTTAAATTTCCAGTTGACTTTCTAATGAGAAGCTAGCTCTACGTGATTAAACTTTCTAATAAAAGCATATCCTTAGAAAAGTTGAGTTTTAAATTTATTCAATTTTATTCATAGCTGCATGACCATGAATTAGGCAAAGTTCAGGGAATGGAATGAACACTTGACAGTTACATGAGGACATCAGGCATATACCTATTGTCATAGCCAATCTACTTAAAGTCATCTCTTAGAAGTTTAGTCCATTATCTTTTTTGTTTATTTTGTTCCCTTATCATCATAGATTATTATTTCATAGTACTTTAAAAACATTTTAAGCTTTAGATGTAGGTATAAAGCCAGATTATTTTTAAACAATAATACCCCACCTCCAATAATAGGATAGGGTAAGTTTGCAGAGCCCCACTGCTTGGAAAATACTTGTTCACAGTTCACCAGGAAGATAAGATCTCTGTGATTTTGATTACTTAGTAGTAAGATCTAGAATTCTGCTAAACTCCGAAGTATTGAATGAAGGAAAAGGAAGATGGCTAATGGCCAGCTTTTTTTGATTTAAGGGAGAGGGACAGGATGCCTTGAGAATTAGAACCTGGGAAAGAGGGCTGAATGGCTTTTTATTGGGCTTTTTGTGTATGGGAATATCTTAAGATTGATATTTTTTCACATTGATAAAATGCTAAACCTCATTTCTTTTCCTTTTCAGGAACATCTAATCTTCACAGTATGTTTGTCATATCAGTACTCAGGATTGGAAGACACTGTGGAGGAGAAGCAGGAAGTGAATGTCGGGAAGCCTCTCATTGCTAAATTAGACATGCACCGGAGTCTGAGCAGAGTGAATTGCTTTCCGACGCCTCTTACGTCTGAGGGGTCTTACCATAACTCCACACCCACCATGGGGGGAGCAAGGCACTATCATTCATCTCAGGACTCATTCCATGGTGTCTACCATTCACATCTTAGTAATTCAAACAGTGTTATGCCATCAGACAGGTGTCATTGCAGCCGGACTCCTAATGCTTTTATTTCAAATTATCATACCCACCATTACTCCTGTCACTTTGGTAGAAGTAATGTGCCAGTAGAGACAACTGATGAAGTACCATTCAGTTTCTCTGACAGGCTCATGATTTCTGAAAAGTGACCTTATTAGGTGCCTCACATGAAATAATGCTTTTAAACTGAGGCATTGTGAAAAGGCAACTATGTACAAAGAAAATTATCAACAACTGTTTCATAGCAGGCTCAGGACTTTGAGTTGTTGGAATTATATTATTTAATCATGGACTTCCTCTTGCTCTTTTTTCTCTTTTAAGACTTTGTGAAAGTGGTTGATTTGTTCTGTAAGATTGACCTGTGGGTGTGGGTGTGGGTGTGGGTGTGGGTGTATATACATGTATATAACAAAAGCCATTTCATTTTGATCACTGTAAAGTAGTAGCAGTGGAAATGGCATTATTATAAAATAAGTCATCGTTTATTTTACACCAGAAAGAATCCTGTTGATCATCAGATTTAACCTAGTTTTATCAGTGGGAAAAACAGATTAAAGTCTCATGTAAGTTAGAGCTGACATCCAAACTGAGACCTCCAGAATTTTGTTCCCATGTTTTCTCTACTCCTACCTTCCTGACAGGTTCTGAGACAGCTGTTACTTTTGTAGACAGGTTGAAAGACAGGTAGGTAGGTATGCATATCTGTATATTATCTTGAGGAATGTATAACTTTAGTTTGTAATTATAGGATCTTGCTGCAAGTGTCAGTTAAGAGTTTGTATATAAACCTACTGTAGAACAGGCTGAAATTTCTTGTTCATGATTTCATGAAACTACATGAGAGGTGATAAAATACTGATCTGTGTTGAAGCTAGATGGCAGAGTTAAGAATAGAGATGTAATTTGGGTAGCTGTTTTATTGGAATCTTCCAAACACTGATGAAATATATTTCTTTCGAATTTTTTTGGGGGGTTACTGGGGATTGAATCCACTGCCCCCACCCTTTTTATATTTTATTTTGAGATAGGGTCTCACTAAGTTGCTAAGGGCCTCTCTGAGTTGCTGAGGCTGGCTTTGACCTCATGTAAACTCATGAACTTCCTGCCTCAGCCTCCACAGCTGCTGGGATTACAGGCATGTGTCACTGTGCCAAGCTTTCTTCTTGAATTTAACAAGACGTAAAAGATAATATTCTTAACACTTGTGATTCTACGTAAAAGCCAGATTAAAATGCAACTAGCAATAACAAGGGGAAATAGAGAATTAGTAATTTAAAATAGGCTTAAGAGATAGTATCCTTATCATTTTGTGTCCTATGTAAAAGCTGGTTTAAAAGAAATTTGGCAATAGGAAGGAAAAAGATTAGTAATTTTAAAATTGCACAAAGAAAATTCCAGGCCCAGATAGCTTTCGCTACTGAATTCTACCAAACATTAAAATCAGCACCCAGTGTTTGCACACTCTTCCCAAAGAGAGGAAAGAACATTTCCCAAACTCATCCTTTGAGGCCAGTGTTACCCTGACACCAAAACCAGACAAGGACATTACAAGAAAACTACAGACCAATTTCCCTTATGAAAACAGATGCAACAATCGTTAATAAATTACTAGCAAACTGAATCCAACAGCATAATAAAAAGATTATATATCATGATCAAGTGGAATTTATACCAGAAATTCAAGGTTGGTTTAACATCTAAAAATTATTTAAGCTAATATATAGTCAGTTCTCATTATTCACAGTAGTTATGCTCTATAAGTTACCACAACATTGAATTAGTGACTATGGAACCATTGCTCCTAGGAGAATAGGTGTGTGTATGTATACATGTGTGCACACAGACATATATATACCTCACATAGATTATAAGCTTGAATATTAAAAACAACCCATCCAGGCAGATTCTGTGTTCTTTATTTTACAAAAGTAAAAATGCAATTCAGAAGTGTTCAGTGACATGCCTGAGGCTGTTCCCTAAACAGGTGCCAAAGTTGAAATTCAAATCCTGTCCTCCTTGAGCCAGAGCTTCTTGCACTACACTGAACTGCTTCCAGCCTTCTCCATCCTTTTGTCATCTCCATGAGAACTAAAGTAAGAAGACAGAGCATCGCCGTATTAGGCCTTATTAGGCCTCATCTGGGAACACATACTGGGTGATGAATTTTTCACTAGTCTCTACATGTCTACAAATGACCACAAAAGTTATACAGGTGTTGATTTAAGGTTATATGAGGTGTCCCCCAAAAGCTCACATGTGCAAGAAGGTTCAGAGGAGAAATGATCGTAAGAGTCTTAACCCAATCAGGAGATTTAATCCCATAACAGAGATTGAGTGGTAACTGAAGTGGTAGTGTGTGGCTTTGTGAATATATATTTGTATCTGCTTCCTGATCCTAATGTGAACCACTCCTTCCACCATAATGTTCAGCCTCACCTCAGGCTCCAAGGAATGGAGTCGGCCTTCTATGACTAAGACTTTTGAAACCGTGAGCTCTTAAATAAACTTTTCCTGCTCTATAATTGTGCTGGTCAGATCCTTTTGGTCACAGCAACAAAAACGTTGACTGAAACAGAAATTGGTACCAAGAAGTGGGGTCATTGCTGTGACTAACCTGACCATGTGGTTCAAAAGCTTTTTGAGCTTTTTGGAATTGGTGGGAGGAATTTTGAGATGTTTACAGTACAAAATGGAAATGCTTTTGGTTGTTGTAAGTGGAGTTTAATGACTGATTCTGATGGGAGCTCAGAATGCCAGTAGGACTGGGGACAATAAAGGCAAGAGGGTTCAGAAGATGACTGTATTGGAATTTGGAGTAGAGGCCATTCATGCTATGTTCTGACTGAGAAGCTACTTCATTCTGCCCCTGTCCAGAGACTTTCTGTGAGACTAATTTTAGAAGTGATGGACTTCTTAATCTGGTGGAAGAAATGTCTAGGCAGCATAGCATTCAGGAGGTGGCATGGATATTGCTGGTAACTTTTAGCCAAATTTATTGTGATAATTAGGCGCAGACAGCAAAGCAGAAAGATTTGGAAAAAGTGAATTTGAAGGCCTGAGTAAAACTAGGGCTAATGAAGTGGCAGTTGTTAAAGACATTACTGCCACTATAGAAATGCTAAAGCCTTTGCCTAGAGGTAATAACAAAGATGTCTTGAGGGCATCTCAGGAGCTGGCAAGACCATGCCCATCTCAAGCTCAAAGGAGTAAAGGTGAAAATTCTCTTAAAAAGAGACCAGTGGGGCACCCTTCTTGCACCCAGGAGCCTAGGAACTTTTTTCAACATGCTCAGACACTCAGAGGCTGCTGCAGCAGGGGTCCCTGGAGGCTTGGCTACTGCTCAAGATGGCGGCAAAACTTGGTGACAACCATGTGGTGCTGGTTCTGCAGGATGTTGGAGTTAGAGGATTCATGGAAGCTTCCACCAAGATTTCAAAGGAAAGCCTGGAAGACTAGGCAAAGTGCAGCAGGGTTGGAGTCCCTACAGGGACCCCCTAATAAGTCAAAAGTGTAGACATGTGAGGAGGAAGCCAAAGCTGCAGTGGAGACCCCCCAAGATTAATGCCAGTATCATGGGACATCATCCTAGGAAAGCTGCAGGAATCAAGCAGAGACAAACCAACAGAAAGACCACTTGGGCTGCAACAAACAAGGCCACAGGGGTGAAGCTACACATGCCCTTTGGAGAGAACTTGAAGATACCATGTGCCTCAGATGCTGGACATGGAGCTACAGGACTTCTTTGTCCAGCTGGATTTTTGGTCTTGTTTTGGTCCTATCCCTTCTTTCTATGCCCCTAATTTTATGAATGGAAATGTTTATACCATTATATATTGGATACTTATAAATTGCTTTTAATTGTACAGGAGCTCAGAATGTAAGATTGCCTTGAGCCTCAGAGAAGACTTTGGGCTTGAACTTTGAGCAATCTTGGAACTTGGCTATGGGAACTCTTGGAAATGGAAAGAATATGTATTTTGCATTGTGAGATGGTTGTGAGCTTTTGGGAGCCAGGGACAGACTGTTATGGTTTGGATGTGAGGTGTTCCCCAAAAGCTCACATGTGAGACACTGCAAGAAGGTTCAGAGGAGAAATGACTGGGTTGTAAAAGTCTTACCCCAATCAGTGATTTAATCTCCTGATAGGGATTAACTGAGTGGTAACTGAAGTGGTAGGGTGTGGCTAAAGGAAGTGGGAATTGGGGCATGGCTTTGGGTATATTTTGTATCTTGTGAGTGGACTCTCTGCTTTCTGATCATGATGTGAGCTGCTTCCTTCTGCCATGATGTTCAGCCTCACCTCAGGCCCAAGGAATAGAGCCAGGCTTCTATGGACTAAGACTTCTGAGACCTCAAATAAACTTTTCCTCCTCTGTAATTGTGCTGGTCAGATCCTTTTAGTCACATCAGCAAAGCTGACTAAAAAAGGGATTATAAATTTTAGCAAGTTGGTAAATTCACAAATACATCATAATAATGAAAATCCAACTATTCCATATTAATAAAGGATTAACCCACATAGATTATTTTAATAGATGCAGAAAAACATTAGATAAAATCCAACATTCTTTCATCATGGTTCATGATGTTTTCAAGTTAAAAACTATAGGTTAAGCATTCCTAATTCTCCAAAATCTGAAACTTTGAGCACTGGAATGATGCCACAAGTAGAAAATTCCACATCTGACCTTATGTGACAAATCACAATCAAAATGCAGATATTCTGAAAATATTACATAAAATTACCCTCAGGCTGGGTGGGGTGGTGCACACCTGTAATCCCAGCGACTTGGGAGGCTAAGGCAGGAGAATCACGAGTTCAAAGCCAGCCTCAGCAACTTAGGAAGGCCCTAAGCAACTCAGTGAGACCCTGTCTCTAAATAAAATACAAAATATGTCTGGGGATGTGGCTCCGTGGTGGAGTGCCCCTGAGTTCAATTCCCAGTACCAAAAAAAAACCAAAACCAAAAAAAATAATAATTATACCTGCTACAAAATGATCCTACCCATAAATCTGATCCTACCCATAAATCTGAAGTCATTACATTTTTTTCATGATGAATGTCAAGTTTAGTTGATAGCCTTTCAGTTGTGTAAATGATGGGTAAATATTCCTACATTAGTAAGCTGCTCAGTCCAGGATAGTGGATAGTATGACTTTATGCTAACCCAAAAATGTTTTATGCACAGTCTCATTTATCCCTCAACAGCCTTGCAATTATGGATGAAGAAACTGATTGCTGGGTTGACCTGAGATGTTAATTTACTCAGGATAACTCAAATGGTAAGTACAGAGGCAGGATCACTCAAACCTAGACCACAGTCCATTATTTTTTCCACAATGCTGCTTGTACAAAAATGTAAATGTTCAATCATTCTTGAATTGGTGCAAAAGGGGTGTAGCATTAAGTGCTATTATTTGATGGAGTAATGTATATTGTGCCTAAGATATATAACTGATGCTTGCAAGAAATTGTCCTACTTTGACAACAAAAGTGGCATCTTGAATTAGATAAGATCAGGTGCTTGATTTTGGTGTTTTCTAATCACAGCAGGAAGAGAGCCAACAGGGGTTTCTAATAATATTTTAACAGTGTCAATATTTCATTCTTCCATGAGAAATATTTTTTAAATATTGGAACATCATTTGCAGAAGATAGTATTTTACCATCTATAAGTGTAAAAACACAGGTCATATTCAAAGAACTTTGAAAAGATCTGTCTTAAAATTGGTGTTACTATATTTTGCTCAAAGGAGAAGACTGTTATAAAAGGGAAATGTGTTTTTAAAACAATTTTATATATTTTCATGAGCTTTAGTTTACCACTTCCAAACTTGTATACAATGGTAATT